>VBSM01000631.1:2008117-2028660 GCA_008086735.1 Cheirogaleus medius | reverse complement strand
TGGGCAATATACGTAACCTTAACATTTGTACCCCCATAATATGCTGAAAGAAAACAAAAAACAAAAAAAAATATAAATAGAAAAAAACTGAAAAAAAATAAAATAAAATAATTGTATTATACTTCACACCAGATGAATGGAGAGCCAGTCAGTTTTAGTCATCTGTCAAGTTTATCTATTTTGAGATTCTAATATTTAGGATGAGGGTTGATGAAGTGCATAGCTACTGTATATTTACAATAATTAATCAGATGTCACTTCCTTGCTTAGTCACTTATGTTCTTTGCTTTTTCAACATAAGCATCAGAGCAGTTATTCTGAGATCAAAACTTTGACTCCAGACTAAATTTATCTTTAAAGGACATTTCTCTTTTCGAGAAATAGGAAATTGCCTAATAACATCCTTAGCTTTGGAGACATTACCATACAAATGTGAAAGATAAGTGTGTGAAGCACATTTAATAACACTGAGCATCATAATGATAACTAGAAGTAATTTTGATTTCCTATCTAGCAGCCACACATTTGAAGTATTAGAGGACTTTGTGAACTTCATTTTTTTTTATATATAATACTGTTCTGTAGTTTATTTCAAATGTTATTCTTGGTCCTCTTCTCTAAGAATGTCAAGAACCAGTTTAGTCTGCAATCTCTAGTTTTCTTCTTAGTTTTTTCCAAAGTACTATTAAGTACTATTTTTGTTGTTGTTCTTTTATAATGTGGGGAAAGAGTCAATGACTATGATGTAATTTCCTTAAGAAAAAATTTTATCAGGCTCGCCAGAAATTTTGAAATTCTATACAGCCACTTCAGACTCTCAAAGCTCTAATCATATTACGATGTCTATGACGTAAAAACCATGCTTCAGCTTTCTGTGCCTCTGAGGTGTAATTAATAACCTCAGATGCTCATTTCTAGAGGTAGAACTACTGAAATGGGACCAGGGTACGTGCTGAAAACAATGAGGTGGGGTTCCTTCCTTCTTTTGCTGCCTTTGGGCATTTGTTGGACCAAGCATGAAACAGATGGGTGATAGGCAAAGAGAGGAGGCAAGATGAATTTTTGTTTACTCAGCAAGGGGAAGGAGACACCAAGAACAAACACAGATGCCCCAGTGCCATGGCGAACACATCCCCTTCGCTCTGAGCCTAGTAGTGGGGGCTTCTGGTGAGTCACACAAAGAATCCGCGTATTTTGTAGCCCCGCCAGACACATCTCCCGCCTGAGGTTCAGAACCTCTTAGACTTTCAATTTATAAACCATTTTTCCCCCTTTCCCCCTTTCCCCCATAAAGCCACATGTGACCCACATCACCCATGCTGCATGGTAGACGCTGTCATTCCACATACAGTTTGCTTTGCTACCCACAGTTGCCCCTTGCCACCATGCCCCTTGAACAAAGCCGTATATAAAACCATATACTGGTTGGATGGATAGATGGATGATAGAATGGATAAATACATGGATGGATGGATTGATAGCTAGGATGGATAGATGGATGATAGAATGTATAAATGCATGCATGGATGGATGGATAGATAGATAGATAGGATGGATAGATGGATGATAGAATGGATAAATACATGGATGGATGGATGGATGGATGGATGGATGGATTGATGGATGGATAGATGGATGATAGAATGGATAAATGCATGGATGGATGGATGGATTGATGGATGGATAGATTGATACATAGGATGGATATATGGATGATAGAATGGATAAATGGATGGATAGATGGCAGATAGAGATGAGATAGGGTGAATAAATGGATAATAGATAGATGGAATAGATGAATGATTGATAGATAATAGTTACTGTAACCTTGTAGTTTCTCTGTTGAGAATGTTCTCAGGGACATGTTTATGATTAAATTTTCTGAGTCAGCAACAAAGAGACTTCTTCAAGAATGCTCTCAATGTGAAAACCCAAACCAATTTTGTTTTTTCTTAGCTTTTCTCTCATACGCACATACACAGACTTACAATTTTTTTGATAGAGTTATGGTTTTATGAATCATTATAATAAATACAGAGAAGAGTCAGCAAGCTCTTCACCTATTGGAAAAGATTTCACTTTACATCCTGTCTCCTTTCTGGTTGCGCTGTGGTAAGGAGGTTCTTTCGTCACATCCATTCTGCTCTTCAAATGCATTCTTCTCAATAATAATGCACTCACAAGTTTTCTTTTGCTTCATGGTTTGTGTGTGTCTGGGAGATCCCACTCTGCTCTAGGGAACTGCGCTAGAGGTTTTATGCGTTTGTCTTGAGTGCTGATTTAAATGTTGCCTGTACCCGCTTTGTGGGTTCCGGGGACACAGGACCACCTGTGATCTAATGTAGGAACAGACGAGACTGGACATGCAGAACCTGAGCCCTGCTCAGGATGGGAACTTGTCCGTGTTCCTAGACACTGATCCCTGAAGTCAGGGCCTCCTATGTGTGGCATGGTTGATTTCTCCTTTCTAATCCTTTATTTTTTTTAATTGTTATTTTCTATTAACTCTCCATAGCTAATGTTGCCACTGCTAACTGGATTTGTTATAATCTCCTTTCTAATCCATGGTGCTTGGGATGGTTGATTTTAGGTGTCACCGTGACCAGATTAAGGAATACCTGGGGAACTGGTAAAGCATTCCCTCTGGGGTGTTCCTGGGAGGGTGTTCCCAGAGGAGACTGGTGTGACCAGTTGCAGAAATGACTGCTGTAATTGTCAGGAGTATTTTCTCCCTATGTTGTTAAGAATACATTTATGTATTCATATATATACATATTCATATATATACACACATGTATTTAGTAAATATCTTTGTTTTCACTCCTCTCTTATTCCTTTATCATGTCATGTAAAGTGTATTAACTTTATGTCAGTAGGTAAGTCTTGCTAATTTTGCATAATATTTAAGTTATGGGATGTCAGGAGACGAGGCGACTTCACCCCAGGGCTTTGCTTCCTCTTCTGGGGAATGGATTAGTGCGTCTTCAATTGTATGCAGGATAGCTGTTATCACATTAAGTGGAACGACTACCTTGTTACTGTCTTTATGTGGGGATTAAATATGATTTAAGGCGATGCATATGGGTGCCAAGTTGACAAGGAGTGGATTTATGATGGTTAATTATAGCGTCAACTTGACTGGATTAAGCAATACCTGGAGAACTGGCAAACCATGGTTTCTGGATGTGTCTGTGAGGCTTGTCCAGAGGAGACCGACGTGTGGGTCACAGGACTGGGTGGGGAAGATGCACCCTCGGTGTGGCATCATCCCCTCGGCTGTGGGTCCAGGTAGAACGAGGATTTTCTCTCTCTCTGTCTCTCCTTCTCTCTCCTGAAGCCGGGGCATCCTTCTTCTCTGGCCCTAGACCATCAGAACTCCCGGCTCTTCCACGTTGGAACTCCAGGACTAACCCCAGCGACGCCCCAGGTTCATAGCTGTCAGCCTCGACTGACAATTACTATCACCAGAGATTCGTCCTCGGGGGGAAATCTCTAAAGGTTGGAAATGTGTGTTCATTCAGTCCTCTGCAGTGAGTATTTATTAGGCATTTACCATGTGCCGGTGCTTAAAAAATAAGGACTAAACACATTTCTCTAAAAAGGGAACCTTATTATTATTTTTTTTCCTGATGATGTGACAAGGGCCAGCGGACAGTTATCAGAGCTCTTCAAATAGGAGTTCTCTAAGTTAGGAGTCTCTTCAGGCCAACCCTAAGCCCAGGTTCCTTTTTTTTTTTTATTTTCATTAGTACAAATTATTGTATTTGAGGAGCTTTGCAAATTTAACTGTGACAATATCTTTCTCTGTCACCAAGAATACACTGTGGTTAAATTGTATTTTCCAAACTTTTTTTCTGATTATGAAAATAAGCAGAACATTTGCTAAAAAGAAGAATGTATTAAGAATCATATAAAAACCACTGGCGGTCTCATTCTTCCCAAACTAATGACAAGTAAAGTTGCATCATCATTCTATCCCGTTATGTGTATGCATGTCTATACAAACATGTGCACATGAAACACACATATTCACATATATTCATATGTGAATAGTCTTTTAAAAATTTGTGATCATGTTACCTTTATATAGTGTTCGGTTCTGCCTCTTCCAACCTAAATTTATACCATGGAGCTTTTCTATATGAGAAGATATACTTCAGAAATCAAGAAATTTAAGGGCTGTATAATATTCTAGTGTATAATGTTTTTGTTGTTCTTTATAACTTTTTATTTCAGAATATTACAGGGGTACAAATGTTTAGGTTAGCTATATTGCCTTTGTCTCTAGTATGTAATTTATTTAACCTTTCCTCAAGTCTCTTGGTTCACAGTTTTCTAACCAATATTCGTAGGCTTATAAAGAATAAAAGACAGGCTTGTGTCTCTCTCTATTATTAGATAAATTCCTGGAATTAGAAACACCAAGTGTCAATGAGTGTGCACACATTGAGGCACTTGCTGTCCATTGTCAGGCGTGCTCCCAAAAGTCTGTTAGAATTTGCGTTTGCACCGCCAATGAGCTGGACTCTTCATTTCACCACTTCTTTCCCAAGATACGGTGTTACCCTGTTATAATATTTGCCAAATCAGTACGTTAAAACCAGAGTTTTCTTTGTGTTTTAATTTTATTTTTCCTTGATTTCCTGATGAGGCTGAACATTTTTCATGTGTTATATTAATTTATGATTGTTTTCCTGTCCATCATTTGTCTTTTGCCATTTTTAAAATATTAGGGTGTTGATTACTTTTCCCATTGATCTTTCTTTGCTCCTTCCTTCCCTCCCTCCCTCCTTCCTGCCCTCCCTCCTTCCCTCCCTCCCTCCCTCTCTCCCTCTCTCCTTCCCTCCTTCCCTCCTTCCCTCCTTCCCTCCCTCTCTTCCTCCTTCCCTCCCTACCTCCTTCCCTCCCTCCTTCCTTCCTTCCTTCCTTCCTTCCTCCCTTCCCTTCCCTTCCCTTCCCTTCCCTTCCCTTCCCTTCCCCTTCCTTCCCTTCCTTCCCTTTCTTTCCTTCCTTCCCTGTCTGTCTCCCTTACTTCCCTCCCTTCCTTCCTTCTCAATCAATTACTGACAATATCCTTCCCCATTCTAAGATCGGGGATACTAACGATAGAGTTCGTGGATCTGCTTTGTGGCCCTCACATGGCCCCTGCTAGGCTCTTCTCAGTAGCAGAGCTTTTGTTGCCTGTTGTTGCAGGCACCCTGGTAAGCTGGAGCATGTGCGGTGCCTAGACCTTATGGGAAAGGAAGAAGAAATAGAGGAGCATAGACCATTCTTAGGTAAAATAGACTCTTGGCCAAATGTGTGGTCATCTAGGGTATCAGATAAAGCTCTTAATAGATGTTTTTCATTCCAGTTAAATTACATTGGAAGAAAGGGATAATTTTGCCTGCCTACATACCCACATCCTGGTTTCATAGTAAAGAAGAGAAAGAATGGGAATTTAATCCACACAATTATTATTCATCGTGTTCCACCATTCCCCCAAGATAGAAGTAACAACTCTATGCTGTGGTTCTTCTTCTTTGGGGATCTTACTTGGGAGAGTGCAGCAGCAGGAAATGCAACCACCTGGGCAGAAAGGCTCCCCCCACACTGAGGAGTAGATCCCTTGGGAGCAGAGACCTTCAGCCTGAGGAGCAAATACTTGGCCCTCATGCATTCATGGGCCATATTCCAGGGCCAGTGAACCTGGCTGGAGTGGTTTGACTGGTGTAACACTCCAGGTTGGATGTCCTTTTTCCTTTGGATTTTGCAGTCATTGCTTGACTGTCTTGTACCAGTGAGTTGAAAGACCATTATCTTTCGGCGTGTAACCCCTCCACCCTCCCTGCCCACTGTGCACATATGACCTCTTCTTTGTCCGCAGCACCCTAAGAGTCCATGAAAATGGGCTTTGCTCTGCGTTTATTTTTGTTCGTTGCTTTGGGCACCCAGGGGTCTGTTCAGTACAGAGATTCACGCCCTTCGGTTCTAAAGCCAGGTCTTGTTTTATCGCTTCGGTGCTTCCTCCCCTCGTGGTCGCTCTCTCTCTTCCT
Organism: Cheirogaleus medius; assembly: GCA_008086735.1. NCBI lineage: Eukaryota > Metazoa > Chordata > Mammalia > Primates > Cheirogaleidae > Cheirogaleus > Cheirogaleus medius. Next base: position 2,022,625 of record VBSM01000631.1, on the reverse strand, counting down.
CTGTAATGTCTGTTAGCTGAAGATCGGCCCCCAGGTCACAACATCCTCATTTCCATATCTTTTCTCTCCTTTCATCAATCACCTTGCCTTTTCGTTCCAATTCCCTCTGAGATGTCCTCCAATTGACCTTTCCAGCATTCTGCCGAATTATTTCAGTTATCATACACTGAGTTTCCAAAGGTTCTCTTTTGTTTTCTAAATGTATTTGTCTCCTTTTATTATTTGTGTGCTTACTGGTTGATTGATCGATCAACCTTTTCTTTCTTTTTGCTCTTATTGGTAATTTGGTCTCTGACCAAACATGACTGGCCATGGCACATTGCTGATAGTCAACCATTTTTGACCTATAAAAACGGCTATTTCACATGATTCATCCTAATACTTTGATAAAAAGATGTCCCATTTATCAATAATTAAAGCCTTTCTGTTTCATTACAAATAAACGTAGAACTGTGCCATCCAAGGGCATTCAATAAGAGGCATGCATGTACCTGTGTGAATAAAATATAAATCCTGATTCTAAGAAAGTACTGATCTGAAAGCTGTGCTCAAAGATTTTGTTATAAATTTAATTATAATTAGCTATATCCTACAGATCCAACGGTTATCACAGAAAGAAACAATTAATTAGTTTGGGTTTGGCACGCAAATTTGATATTATCTTCCTGTACTCCATTTTTATTAAAAATTACACCTGCTCCCTCATGCAGAGGAAATACATTTTTAAGAGTTTGCTGATTGATTTTTCTGCTTTGCTAAGGAGTTGCATTTTTATTCAGAAAGTGACAACTAGCACGGTGTTGTCAAATCTCCTTTCTATATCGCAGACATGAATCTTGGTGTCTTCAAGCATCGCCATGATATGTGCAAATTGTAGGGATTAAGACAATACTAGAAAGTGGAGTATTGGAGAACAGTGGTTAACTTTTAACAATTCAGTCAAGTAATTCTCCATCATGAACACTTTTAGGCAGGGGAGGGAGTCAATTTGTGGTTTTCCATATTGGTTGAATTCATAAATATTAATTCCCAAAGTTTTGATTTTTCTAAATGATGTCATAAAAAGATCTTTTAGATAATGATAAAATAACCAAGCCCCCAAATTAAACTTTCACCATAGAGTACAGCCATATTGATAAACAAGAAAATTTAGAGTTCTAACTCTTAACGTAAACCAAATTTGAGCTTTAATGGAAGAAGGATCATTCTGCATAAATGAAATTACATATATATTTTGTTGTGTTTTTGGTCAGGAAAACCTAACAAGTAACCGAAGACTGATAGTATAACTTAATGGAAAGAATCAGTTACTTGATAACATAGCAGGTTCAAGGTTACCCAGACCTGCTTAAAATCGTAATATCTACAAATCACTGCATGACAAATATTTTCCTGGGTCTACTCTATGCTAGAAGATGAGAGGATTGTTAGGGGAACGGGAAGAATGGTTTCCCAGCCTCCTGGTTTTTAGAATAGCAGGAGAAACAGCCATTCAGTTGGATACTATTGGAGCCAACAGCGCAGAGTCTGAACTGCTCACTTCTGCACCGCAGTAAAGTCAGACTCTTGCTTCACAGGCAGTGAAACAAGGCAGCGGCATTTGCTGCTACATCCCACATTGCAGAGGACAGGATGGGGACCACGGCAGATGAGGAAGGCCACACTCAGAACTGAGAACTGGAAGCCGCAGTGCGTGGGCTCCCTTCGTGTCTGCCGTGGCTGTTGCGTGGGAGGTGTGGAAATAGCATCCCAGTCGCCGAAACTCAGAGCTGACGCAGGAGGTGGTTCGGGTCTCAGCTCTTGAGGCAGTCATGAGGGCAGTGCGATGAGGCATCCGCAGTAGTGGTTCTGTTGGTCCCGGGGCGCCAGACGGAACTCTAGGTTGGAGGTCCCATCAGGTGTCTTCCATATTGGTCCTTTAGGGTCCAAGGAACATCCCATGACAGGAAACTCTGTATCTAGGGTAAATGGAGCAGATGCTTTTGGAGACCACCTGTGAGATTCAGGTGACCGCATTAAGTCAACATTCCAGGTCCACATGCATTTGCAGAAAAGCTTTAAGAGATGCATTCTGGAATATTCCCTATGTATTAGCAGACACTGGGGTTTTTGTGTATGTGCGTGCATTTCCTGTGAGGGGAAACTGATAAAAGTGAAATAATTATTTTCTTTCCATGAATGCAGTTTCCTAAGTGGAGAGTAATTTAATTTAATTTTTATTAATAATATCTAGACTCTCTAAAGAGCTCACCAGAAATAATCACAGGAATTTGACAATCACAGAAATTTTTTTTTTACATCGTGGCCATTTTCTCCATCGTTTTACTATAAGTTCTCCTTTGCAGTTACTGCTTGAGGGTCTCATGCCGTGACCTTAGCCAAATACACCTTCTGTGGACACATTTATATCACATGTAGATGCATCTGGAGATGGTGGGCCCACAAGAATATGGAAAGTCTGGCTCATATCAAGTCTCAGCTTAGCCATCTGAATGAAACAATCTCTCATCGTGCTCTCTGGAGATGGTGGGAATTGTTTGGAGTCTTTGTCCCTGGCTGAACGCAGACCCCCAGGGTTGGACAGACTCGTCTCTGGATGGTGGCTCCTAGGCTGGTCAGCCCTGTGGCCCTGGCCATGCCACGTAACCTCACCGAGCCATGGCTTTTTTGTGCTGAGGAGTGGGGTGATTATCATGCCTTTGACATAGGATGCTTCTATGAGGTTTAAATATGGGGCCACCATGTCACTCATGCAAACTGGGCTCTTCTGAGAATGCAAGGGGGTGCTAATCGTAATGATGCTAGGACCAGCGACGTCACTTCAGCGGGATAGCGTTCGTGGTAAGCTGCTCATGGTGGCTACAGCATCGTGACATGCAACAGTCAGTGTTATCTCTTCTGTTAGGAGTCTGTTAATTGTCATCATTGTCATTTATATAGAGCACAAGGAGCTGTAGCTGGTGCATGATAGGAACACAATGAACACCATGTATGTGGTTTTTTTCCACTTGAGAATCTTCACATTTTCTGCTCCGAGTCATATTATTCGTTGGCTGATCGCAGGGGGCACCCAACGCAAAATTGGTCACTCTGGCAGGTCTCTCTGCGTCTTCCCTTTCTTAACCTTCCCATCCAACAATTCCTCCAAAGCCTTCTGGTGCTCAGGAAGTGGCCTTATTGTCTCTGACCACAGCTGGAACCTGCTGTCTGGAAAGAATGACCAGCTGTCTTTATGCGTCAATGGGAATCTCATTCACTGCAGTCCTTCTCCTATTTTTTTTCTTTTATGTCTTCCCTTGGCTTGTGGGATGCAAAGAATTTACACATCCATGCGGAGTATTGAGGAGAATGAGGAGAGTTTTTTTCAACTTGTACGTAAATGCTTTATTTTCAGTATTACCATACGTCAACATTGTCTGCAAGATTCTCATACAGTGGAAAGTTTTCCCATAGATTGAAAACCACAATTTAGTCACAGTAAATGCTGTATCAATGCGAAAACCTTACAATGAGAGGTAGTATTATATGCGTGTAGTCAGTTTCCATGCAACTGTGGCTGCTACGTGTATGTCTGGCATTTTTGTAGCATATGGAAAGAAATTCAAATGAACAAAACAGTATAAAGGTGACTTAAGATACCTGACGTGTTTCAGATTAAAAATCTTGCAAAAGCAACAAAGCAGTTAACTGGAGGATTCAACCAATACCAACCCACACATGTACTGTGCTCAACGAACCCAGGCTTATCAGCAATATAATACCATTTGGGCCAATTTTATGCTCAAGAAAAATTATCGAGGTATTTTGGAGGCAGATAAACCAGGGTTCCTTTCATGGACTTCCCTTTTGTATTCTATTTCTCCAAATCCTGGACAAGTGTAAAGAGCCCTCTAAGCTTCACCGTTCTTCTTGTGACATGGGGAAAGGATACCACCACCTCATGTGGCGTGAGAAAGTGGTGACACCACAACGTTCATGCCCCCTTCAGGGACAGGCCTGACTGGAGTCCTTCCTCTGGTCCCTTAGAGCCAATCCCCCTCTACCCACCCTGCTCTCCACCCTGCGGGGAGGAAACCCCGTGTGAATGACACCAACGGGTTCTCATGCCCCTTGGCCCTGTTGTGCTTGGCCAAGGAAAGCCAGTGCACGGGAGGGGAACAGACTGGGGTGGGGATCTCCATCGCCCTCTTTCCCCCCTGCAGGGTTGCCCAGTAAGGGCTGCATCCTGCACCTCTTACAAGTCCCCACGGGCTCCAGGGAGACCCCCTCTCCCTTGGACCTTGGGGCGGTACCAGCCTGGGGGCCAGCCCTCTCCTGGCTTCCCTCCTCCCACCCTCACCTCTGTTGACCGTCTTTTCATTGAATTCTTCTCTGCTTCTTCTGTTGTGCGTGTGACTTCTCCATTCTGCTGGGACCACGTGATGGATATGAGGCCCTTCTTGGCAACCCCTGTCCCCCACAGAAAGAGGCAGCCCATTCATAGACTACGAAGCTGTCCCACAGCAGGGAAACAGCTAGAGCTGCTGATTTGGAGCTCGCATGTGTCATAAACATATTGGAATGTGTTGCTCCTTCAAGCTGATCAGAGACGTTTGCCACAGTAACTGAGCCATGGATGGGATTACCCACCCCGCTGTGCAAGCTAACGGTTATGCAAGGGACATCGGAAGAGATGGGGCAGACACACGCCTCACTCGTCTGCATCGACATGACGCTGGATAAGTGGCATCTGACTTCTAATAGAGCCTCAACAACCAGGATGCTACACCGTGGGCTGTGATTCCGCAGCCTGTAGAATATCTCACAGGAAAGGAACGTTTATTTTACATAAAAATCAAACATGTACAGGGCTCCAACTCCGCTAACTCCAAAGCCTCCCCTCAACCAAGCTTGGTCTGCGTGGAGTCAAATAAAAGAACAAACACAGAGTTAGTAAGGAGAGACTTTCATTCAAGAGGATTATTGCAAGATGGAAAATGCTCTGACTGTAAGATCCACAAGGCTCTCCAAGGCCAGAGGCCAGGTAGTTTTTCTTTTATGGCGTGGAGTAAACAAGCCTAGAAAAAGTTCCTTTTGGGGAAGAGAGATGTAAGAGTGGCCTGATGAGACTGTGGACCAGGGAATATTTACTCAGAGGCCCAGCCTGTTCCCAGGAGGGGCTTCTGTTAGCTCAGGCTGAGTATGGACCGAAGTTCAGGGTCTGAGGGAAGGACACAGCTACACAGCTAATACAATGTGTGACCAGTGGGGACAAGTAGTTCAGCTAATCATTTCTGAGACAGAGGGGGAGAATTTGGAGCGTCTGTCTCTGGATTTGTCCTAGCAGACAGGGACATCCATGAGTCTTCCCCAGACACATGAGGAAGGTGTGTGGGGTTGTTCTTTGCAATCAGTCGTTGTCCAGAACACGAAGGGTGCAGAGTGTTAAAGAAGAGCGTATCCAGTGGCACTTGTTCAAGCTCGGTAAGGAAGACGTTATTCAGGACTGTCATCGAGACAGGTGTAGGGACAGTGGCAATGGGGTCTTGCAGTGGGGGAGGGAGACTGGCCTCCACTCTGAGCACAGCTGGGCAAGTAGGCATGGGGGCATGAGTGGAAAATGACTGAGAGGAGACATCAGGGGCGAGGGGCGTTCTGGATGAGCTGACCTCACAGGAGTCTAGCCGAAGCCAGCCCAGGTGACCACACATCCCCCGGGGGAGGGTGGAGGAGGAGGAACCCGATTACATATCCAGGGTGACCAGATATCGAGGTTGGGGGCTTCATGGGAAACCCGGATTTAACAAACAAGTGCAGAGAGAAGCTTAAGAGCAGGTTCAGGACCTGACGAATGTGTGGTCAAGCAAAGAATCTTTGTCAGGGCATTTCTTAACCTTTGCTGTTTTCCAAGATCACAGGCTTGGGTGAAATTCAACATTGTCGGTGGCATGATCTCTATCTGGCAACCTCTTTTTCTGTTTGCAGTGGTGGTGGTTGAGCTGCACAGGAGAAAATATTCAAGGGACCCATGTTTAGAGTATATATACTCGCTCAGGCTGGCACATATACTCTCAGCAACATATTGTGGCTCTAGGATCAGGGATCACCCTAAAGCCCACTTGACAGTCTGCATGTCACCTAGCAGGATGATGCAACCTGGTGCTGGGGTTTGCAACCCTCACCCTGGGGATTTTCCAGAAGACAAGGCTACCTCAGAACAGATGCAACATTTATAGACCTTAGAGCAAAGCTTACCCTCACAAGAACAGCTTAAACTAGGACAGACATACCTGGTAACCAACCCAGACTGAATGCAGGTGTACAAAAGAGAAAAGAACCCACCCAACTCTCAGTCGGTCAGTCATCTGACCCCCGACTGTGCCTGGCCCATGCCACCAGCCTGCACCTGCTATCTGTCTCGTAATAGCCCTGCCACGTAGACTGCTTGAGCATTAGATGGTGTCTAGACTCATCTCTGACTCTGATCAAACCAAAGGGGATAAGTCGCCCCGGGCAGCAGACCTGACCCCGCTGTGTGGGGAAGTTACGGAGACTCAGTCAGGCAGGCCTGCTTCCAAAAAGAGGCACTTCATAGGAATATGCTTCTTAAACTCCCATGGATGCAGAAGCCAGGAACGAAGGGCCAATGAATTGAGTTGCAATCCCTGCTGTCACACCTCAACTCCCCAGGGACAGGGGTGGAAGCTGCAGGTGCCAGGAGGTAAGTGCCTTTTCCGCTGGTCGTGCTGGGAACCCTTAACCATGAAAGAAACCAAGTTGGGAAGTTCAGGGCAGCTCCCTGCTTGTGTTGTGTGTCCTTCTGACATGCGTGGTCCTGTTCTTGTTTCTTAAATCTGCTGTTGCTTGGTAATTTCCATTGATTATAATGATTTTCTGTGAGGCTCAGCTAGGGCGGGTTTAGGATGTGTTATAGATGGGGCTAATTAGTAAGATGCAAATGGCTTTTGTGGCTGTTTCAAAACATCTAAATGACCCATAATTAAATAATGCTGCCAAATTATTTGCTAATTATCATCTTCCTATCGAGTTTATTTCATCGGGGGATCACATTCTCCGTCTAATAAGTAGAGCCTTGTGCCCACGTCTTCCAAAGAGTGATGAGGATGCTTGTTTTGTTGGGTTTCTTTCTCCATTGGTGCGCTTTTATTTTTCATTTCCACCTTGATGTGTCTTAGGTGACGAGCTTGCTCACGGGCTGTCGGAATCTTCCGGTTGGGAAGGATGACAAGAGCCACTTTGTTTAAATTCCGTAATTCTCCATGAAGTAATCCCTTCTGCAGTATCCCTGACAGATGGGGTTTTTTGACCTCTGCCCAGGCTCAGCTCGGGAAGGATGAGCTATGACGGGCTGGTCATTTCGTGGTCTGGCAGCTCTTGTAAGTCCCGTGGTTTTTGTTTTGTATACTGTCCTCACCCTGGCTTCTGAGACGACAGCTAAATCCTTTCTCTCTTTCACAGGTAGACATTTGAGCATGTGAAAGGACTACTCTAATACTCTAGGTGAAATGTTGCCAATTCCTAAGTAATCAGCAATGCAAAACGATTTTTGTTTTTAAGCATCCTGTACCCTTAAGCATACTGATCACTCTCCCCTTGAAAGACAGTGAGTCTCTATCTTAAATCGCAGTGGTCTGAACTAAAAAGTAGTCCCTAGCTAAGTGTTCACTTGAGTGGAACTCATCGTCTTTGTCTCAGAAACATCTTCCTATTAATGTATCTAAAGTAGCATTAACTTTAGCCTTCTATTAATAAGTCATTGCACTGCTCAACTTGCTAAACTTGCTTTGTAGTACGTGAGTTACAAGTAGGCCACATCTGAATAGTATCGTCATTGTGCCCGTGATTGTGTTTCTTAAATAAGTGGATTATGTGTTTTACCCACTACATTACATTTTGTTGAGTTTTCATCTTTTGTTCCACTTATCAAGGTCGTTCTGAATCTCTATTCTCTTCCAATGCACAAGCTATCTTCCACATGTGGGATAGATATTCTAATAGCCCATTCATACAAGTCATTGATGTAAATTATTGAATAATGCAGAGCTGTATAGCGTAGTCTCAAAAACCTTTTCCTTTTGGTATAAGTCTTTAATCAGCTCTCTTGTGGAATATTTGTTTAGCCAACTATAATTCATAGGTACTATAACATGAGATTTTTAAATTCTGTGCTCGAATGACTATTCATTCTACTGCTGGTATTACCAAGAGTAAGTCTGGTAGCATTACCCTAAAAGATAGGGTGCCAGCATCATTCCTAGAGACCTCAGGATGGTACCAAATTATCATCAGTTAGCTTGCTAAGTGCCCACAAACCTTCTGTAGAAATATTGATTCAGGAATCTTGTGTCAGACAAATTTCGAGTTAACTAGTCTCTAGTTTTTAATATCTTCCTGTTTTTACATAAAAAAATGGTATGGTTGTTTATGAAATGGCATCACACTGTGTGGCCTTCCAAGCAGTAAATGTTTGTCTATGGACATTTACCTGGTACGTACAGTATACTCTCTAACTATACTGGGCACCTTTTTTTTGCATTTGAATACACACTGTAATAGAATGTTTTGACCACTGAAAATTCATATATTGAACCCTAAACCCCAGGGTGATGATGTTAGGGGGTAGTTCCTTTGAGAGATGAAGAGGTCCTGAGGGTAGAACCTCATGGATAGGATTAGTGTCCTTATTAAAGGGACCCCAGAGAACTCCCTCGCCCCTTCCACCATGTACGGACACAGCGAGAAGGTGTCATCTATGAACCAGGAAGTGAGTCATCACCAGACACAGACTTTGCCACGCCTTTCTCTTGGACTTTCAGCCTCCATAATTGTGAGAAATAAATTTCTGTGATTTACAAGCCATCCACTCTATGGTATTCTGTTATAGCAGGCCAAATGGACTAAGATAAGAGCCATTTTATAATAATAAATAAGGAACTGCCATTGGCTAATTAAGTAGAATTATATCCTATTGTCAAGTATGGTCATATTGTCTGAACTTGGACCTTCTTGGTTTACTATTGTTGTAATTCCACAAGTATAATAATAATAAGCTTGAAGCTTAAACAAACTCAACATATGAAAATTTTTGTCAAGGACATCTGTACTTTATAGAAGACATTCTTCAATTAGAACACCCACAGTGGGATTGAGCACAAAGAACAGAGCTGTATGTGGGGAAAGATGCCTTTAGCTGCAAGTAAGATGCCTTGAGTCATTTTCAAAATTGTGTTTAACCTAAAGGCAATGATTGTCATTAAGTCTCTTGTTTTATCTAGACTTTGGCAATTGTTCTGTTGTCCATTTCAGGCCATAGAATACTGCCCTAAATTATGGACTTGCAGATGTTTCCTCCATGCCTATCTTCCTTTCAGCCTGGGAGTTATTTTTTGCACTTTTGATTCCAAAGATGGGATACACTTACACATTTCTATCAAAACTCCTTTTCACCTGAAGGTGATTCTGAATCACTTCCTATTAATCTTATTAATTGATAGACAAAGTCTGTAGATTTTATCTGAATGCCAATACTGACGAAAGATAACTAATATGCTTAAAAATAGTGATTGCCTTTTTAATTTTTAAAAGTATACCTTCAGCAGTTTTGATTGGGTGAGTGGCCATTCTGGTCAGCTCAGCATTGATAGGGTTCCTAGTACATGGGCTTTTAGTGCTCAAACCATGAATTCACAGACAAACCAAGGAAGGGGATCACCCCACCAGTCTAACACAATCAACCTTTTTCAGTTTTGTGTTGAACATGCTTGATTATATTGGACTATCCATTTTTGTTTGTCACTTTTTTTCAGTGACCGTGAGAGTTCAAAAAGTTTATAAACTCGTTGATAGTTTAAGCATCACCCACCAAGGGAAAAGAATTGAAAAAGTCCCAATTTTAAAACTATAAATCTAACTGAATAGTAAATATTTCCTTTGTAAGCAAAAAGAAAAGCCTGTCGCCATAATTCTATTCATCATTGCATTCCAAATATTTTCCTTTTCTTAAATTTTGTAGAAATCCAAATGATTTTATTGAGTTGTTTGAACTCTAGCTGTGAAGAAAGTCTGAGATAAAAGCAATGCTGTGCAATGATATTAAATAGCTTTACAGGAATTTGTCTTTCAAAGTGATTGTGTTCATTATCTGTATTTTTTTTTCCTATTACTTTTGAAGAAAAGCCCATAGTGAATTAAATGTATTTTTTAAGCTGGTGGAAACCATCTGAGGACATAGAGTATCTAGACCTTCATCTTCCACTCTTTCTCCATTCCGGAAAATTCTGAGACATTTAACATCACTGTGACCCAAGGAGAGACATTGGTGAGAGCTGATGGGAAGAGAAGGAGAAAGGAAAAGAGTATGGTCCCCTAAACATCTCCCATCTGACTTGGGAGTTGAGTGCCCTACTTGTCTTCTAAGAATGGAGAGAATGTGATACAGAGGTTTCGAGTAACAGAGCTCGGCTTTGAAAGGATGACCATCTGATTTCATGCTCTGATCTTTCCACTTAATCCTCTCCATTCTTAAATGAAAAAAGTAGCTTTCCTGGACATTACTGTGGAGTAGACAGATTCTGACTTGAGCAGGAATCAACATCTAATGGGCTACAAAGCACTGAATAATCCATCAACCGGTAGCACTAATACAGAAGTAGGGTTAGTCCCTTCTCATACCGATTTTATGACTGTCATTAGAGTCAAGCATTTAACCTTCTTGGACTTCAGTCCCTTCACCTGTGCAATGGACTAAGTATTTAGGTCCCCCCGCCCAAATGTATATGTTGAAATCCTCACTCCCAAGGTGACGATGTTAGGAAGTGGGACCTTTGGGAGGTGATGAGGTCGTGAGGGAGGAGCCTTATGAATGAGATCAGTGTCCTCATAAAAGAGGCCCCAGAGAGCTCCCTCGCCCCTTCCACTATGTGAGGACACAGCGAGAAGGCTCCATCTATGAACCAGGAAGTGAGTCCCCACCAGGCACAGCCTCTGCCACGCCAGAATCTTGGACTTCCAGCCTCCAGGACTGTGAGAAATAAATGTCTGTTATTTGTAAGCCTTTCAGTCTATAGCATTCTGTTATAGCAGCCCAGATGGACTAAGGCAACCTGTAAAATGAGGATATTTGCCCACAGGATCTCCAAGACTCCTGGTTCCCACAGCCTTCTCCACTTGCAGGCTGGTCTTCCCTACTTGATAGAATATCTGTGTTGCTCTCCAACTTTATTTCACTCATCCTGGCTTCCTTTGCTGGATTCAGTCTTCTCCTGCCATTTCCTCTGCATGGTACTCTGTGTTGCACAGATGGGCCATGGAGCATGTCCCTCAAAAATCTCTTGGCTAAGGGTATAGGAACAGCTGGGGTGCCCATGGAAATGCCAACAAAACTTTCAAACTGTAGGTTTAGGGCTAGCTCTGTTCCTGGAGGACAAGGACATTATTCGTCCCTGCATTTATACTTGCTAGTTAAAGTCACTCTCAGTTATGGATCAACCTTTATATCAATGCACGTTGGCTCATAGGACTAAATGTAGCTCAGGTTCAATAATAGGAGATGTGGAGGGGGACACAGTGAGAAGCCCAAAGCCAGAATGATCTGATGTTGTTTCTTGTCTTGGAGGTCCCCAGGGTGTCCACCAGGTTCAATGATTCACTAGGAGAATACACAGACTTAGTATAAAGTAGAACTCATGGCTAAGATTTATTTCAGCAGAATACAGAGCAAAGTCAACACAGGGAAAAGGTAAAGTCTGTACATGCTTAACCCTCCAGCCATGGGTTGTCAACACATGTGAAGTGTCGCCTACCTGTGAAGCCTGTTGGAGACTCAGCACCCAGGGTTTTTAGTGAAGGCTGTTCACATAGGCACCCTTTGCCTAGCACTACTAAAATTGCAGCCTCCCAGAAAAAAAGCAGATTTTCAGCATAAACCACATTGTTTGTACAAGCATTTTAGGTAGAGAGAGCCACGCTTATTAATTCTGGGAATGGCAAGAACACTCCCCACATCCAATTCCTAGCAAAAGCTAACCTCGCAAGCGGCCTTTCTAAAGGAGAGCAGTCTTGTGTCTGGTATGTTGAGTTCTTTCTGCATATTTCTAAAAAGTGTTTTATATTTATTAGTTTTTTTAAGGAAATAAACTTTGCCACCATGACATCATAAATGCATCCCAGAATATAAAAGCTAGAGGAGAATCTTGGAAGGTAGCTCATTACTTTATTTTATAAATAAGGAAGGCAATCCAATCTTTTTTTTTAATTTTCTTACTTTTTGTATATTTTTATGAGATATACATACAAAAAAGTTCAGATTGTCAGTGTCCTGTTTGATGCGTTTTGACAATTTTAGACAAACATCATCACTATCCAAAACAAAATACTGAGCATTTCCATCACCAGCTCAGAATATTTATTTCCTTTTAATAAATACCCCAGGCAGAGACAAGCACTCCAGATTTCTGCCACCATCAACTACTTTTGCAGTTTCTGGGGCTGTGTATGATTGGATTCCTGCAGTATGCATTTTTTGGTGTCTTGCTTCTTTTACTCAACGTAATATGTTTGAGATTCCTCTATGCAGTTGCATTATCAGCAGTTTGTTTGTTTTCATGGCTAAGTAGTATTACACTGAGTTGATATTCTACAGTTTGTTTATCCCTTCCCCTACTGATAGATATTTGGGTTGTTTCTAGTTTAGAGTCATCGTGACTAAGGCTTTGAGTGGTTGTACAGTTTCATTTCTCTTGCTGAAACATTGATTCATAGTAAGATACATGTATATTTAATTTTTAAAGAGATAGCCAAACCTTTTTCTAAAATCGTTGCATGATTTTACTCTTCCACTTGTGATATATGAGCGCCTCACGTGCTCTGAATCTTCACCAACATTTGATGTTGTCCGTTTTTTTGTTTTTGTTTTTATTTTAGCCACTGTAGCGGGTGTAAACGGGTATCTCACCGTGGTAATTTTCATTTCTCTGATGAATAATAAGCCTGAACACCTATTTATTTGCTTATTAGTCCTTTGTATATCTTCCTATAGAGAGTAGTGCATGCTCAATTACTTACCCATTTTATTGTGTTGTTCCTCTTTTTATTATTGATTTGTTCTTTATATATTCTGGAAATAAATCCTTTAAACGATAATCGTCTCACAGATATTTCCCTGATCTGTGGCTTACTTATTTATATTCTTTTTAGTTTTCTGCTTTTTTAATTATTTTAGTTTTTCCATTCTTCTCTTAATAATCATACTTCCTTTTCTTAGTGATAAATTAGAAGCATCAAAAAAAAAAATCATTCCAAAAAAGAAAAGAAAAGCTTCTTACAGCATTGTTCTGTTCTAGTTACTATATTAGCCTTGTTCAAATAGTGTTTTTCTTTTTCATTTTATAATAGCAAGCTTTAGTTGCTGCCTGATGAGACAATATGCTGGTTTCAGAGTTTGTAATAAAAAACATTATGAATATTTGTATTATTAAGAAAAGTTTTCAAGTGCATAATATAACTGAAAGTTTTAGAATAGACATGAAAATATGAAATAATGAATGGTGACCTTAATTTTTGCTATAAATAATCAGTGTTCCATACAATTTTTTTTTTTTTTTTTGAGACAGAGTCTCACTCTATTTCCCAGGCTACGGTGCTATGTCTTGAGTGGACAGAGGCTAGGTGTCAGCATTTGCATTTGAGATCATCCTGTGAGGGCGTTTAGGATCCTATGCTGAGGAGCAACAGTGTGGATGAGTGGAAGTTCTTAGTGAAGCCTGATGGTCAGACCTGGGAAGCCAGATTCAGACCCAGAGCCCAGAGGCCAGGAGTTGGGTGTATGTGGCGTGCATAGAGAGCTCTTGGGGAAATCGAATGGAGGGAAATGGGAGGTGATCCAGAGTGGACCCCAGAGTCTGGCAGGTGCATGAGTGACTAAGGAGGGAAGGTGGGGCTTGATTAATGCCCTACTCACCTCTTTATAGTGCATTAGGGTTAGCAAAACGTGCTTATGAGACTTTATCCCTTTTATGTTCTTAAACCTCCTTGAGAAATGCAGAATGGGTTTGGAGAAGGCAGAGTAAGATGCATTTTGCTACACTGGAATTCGACTGTTTTTCTGTCCTAGTTTGTTTCTGAGATCTTTTATTCCGGAGGAAGAGGCAGACAAGGTTTCCATTTATTTTCACTTTTACCTAGACTAATTTGGTAGACAGAGCAGGTGAGCAGTTTCCTACTTTGAATGGAGGTATGAGAAGGTTGGGTGTGCTTCTGCTGCCGATGCCCAGGTCTGGGGACCCCAGGATTGGGAAGGCTGGTTCCTTCTGGCAGGAGGATGCAGGATGCTGGCCAGAGACTGGGCAAGGGACCACACTGTGAGCCGACACAGACGCCCAAACACACGGGGCTCTCCTCCAGAGCACACCGTTGCCTGACTGCAGACCTCAAGCCCACTTGGATTTCCCTGGGGTCCTGTGGCTGGGATGCCTGGAGACTCACAACCAAGGATGTGATAATTACATCACT
>VBSM01000631.1:1973042-1987135 GCA_008086735.1 Cheirogaleus medius | reverse complement strand
AAAAAAAAAAAATACTCCATGAGAAAACTAGGTGAAGCGAATTATCTCTTTTGGATCTGTTGGGTCCCATGGGGTTCATAGTTTGGGGGTTGCAGTCAGCAAGCGAAGTAACCATGAACCGAGGACCGGCCAACAATCCTGAGCAATGTAGACAGACACAGTACATATCTGTATAATAGCTTGTACCATGTAGAGCCTATAGATACAATGACATAGATGCAATGCAGAGGCTATGTGAGGAACGCTGTCTATTCAAAACAAACAAATAAACCGATAAAACTGTTTTGTTCCATTTGTAACTTTAGAGGACAGCACTTGAGAGAAAAATGGAAGTTTCATCTCAACATCAAAGCTTTGATCTTTATGGCGACTTAAACTTTAGGGAAGATTTAAAAGAGCTTTCTTGGGTGATTTAAAGATTATAAAGGAGATAGAGATAATATAGCTAACAATTAACCACATGACAAGAAATTATAAAATCATTCCAGATGATGAAAGGGAAGTTGTCATGATGAAAGGAAAGTTTATCAGGGATTTAATTTAAAAACAACCTCTTTTTTTTTTTTTCTGAGACAAAATGCTCAGCCAAAGAAGAAAATACGTAAGGTAGGCAGAAACTACTTAATTTAGGGCTGGCGGGATAGATAAAAGGTAATTTACTCTACGGAAGTTATGTGGTCATTTCCTTACATGGAAGATATTGTATTCCCCTGTCTGTTTTGTGTGTGTGAAGAGTTGATGCTCTATTGGAGGTCTGGAGTGGGAGGCGGTTCCCCTAGCCCTCTCCTGCTTCAGTTATGAAACAGTATAAGGGCAATGCATTCGCCTTGAGATGCACCTGTGCCTGCACCCATGACACCACTGGTTCTGCAATAGGTAAATCATGGGGCAGATTTTCGTGTGCCTCTCTGGTATTACAGAGGTGTTTTATACAGTTCAGAGGGAAACTCACTCATGACTTGGCTGTCTGAATAGACCATTAAGTGACTTACACAAAAGTTCCACTTGATAGTATCACATCCTCTCTCTAAAAATAAGACAAAAATATTATATAGGGATTAACTCCTACTGTTCACTTCACCTACACATTTCAATATATTTTCTTAAAATCTAAATTGTAATTTAACTGTGAAATATAGAAACAGGTCATTGGCCATTTATATTAATAACTGTTCTTAGTTTCAGGCTCTGGGACTTGGTTCCACAGAGTAAGTACTGTGTGTACCAGTTGCCCAGCTGCTCAGATAGCAACACACGATTTAAGTTTTATTTTGGTTAACATCCCACTTCTGGTACCAATTTCTGTGTTGGTCAGGTAAGACTGACAACATCTCATTGGATCATCACTTGAAAATTAATTTCTTGCCCATTCAAAATCTATATACTGATCAGGTGGTGCTCCAGGGAAGCTCTGCTCCACTTGGAGACTTGGGGATCCGGGTTGCTAAGATCGTGTGGCTCTGTCATCTCAATAGATGGCCTGTCTGATTGCAGCCACAAGAGAACAGAGTTGGAGGGTCACCTGGAAGCTTTCCCTTATGTCATGGTGAGAGGAATGCATATTGCTTCGATTCAGGGCTCACCGTATCTCCTACCTCACTTGGCTAAGGTGCAGTGGCCCTTTGTACACAGCAAGAAGAAGAGGAAACGCATCTTGGTGAACACATAGCGTCATCTATCACGAGCAGTGATTTTCACATTTGCTTTAAAGCTGAGGAATATTTCAGCTTTAAAATAAATTTGAGATTTTATTAGAAGCTAAGTGTGTCAGAGGAGTAAAAGCCGTAGTGCTTGGGTTAATCTGGGACAGAGAACTACATTTGGAAACTGCTGACATTTAATAAAGCCCCTATGGAAAGATAATGAACAGCTGGAGAGAAAGGGCAGAGTCAGGAACAAAAACATAAAAGGACGTGTGAGCAAACACCTACTTAGTCAGACTCGAGGCAAATTGACGTTTAACAGACATTCGTAAGTGCAGAAGGCAGGCACGTGAGGGGAAAAGTCAACACGAGATTGGAGTTTTAAAAATGAGTGGCTATATGAGCGGAGGGGATGTGAGTGGAGGTTGAAGGAATTTGCAAACTTTTATAGAGAAATGAAAACTAAAGGGCTAATTTATTATAAAATTACAATCATGCAGCACATAACGACATTTCAGTTAACAACTGAACCACATATACGATGGTTGTCTCATAAGATTACAATGGAGCTACCCTATACAGATGCACCATTTTTCATCTTTTATACCATATTTTCACTGTTCCTTTTCTATGTTTAGACATGTCTAGATGCACAAATGCCCGCCATTGTGTTACAGTTGCCTACAATATTCAGCCTAGGAGCCGTGGCTGTACCACGTAGCCTGGTTGTGTGGTAGGCGTACCATCCAGGTTTGTGTAAATACACTCTAGGATGTTTGCACAGCAACGAAATCCCCTACTGAAACATTTCTCAGAACAAATCCCCATTGGTAAGTGATACGTGACTGTGTTGGAAGGGTTGATGCGAAGTGTATTGTTCCCCAAGATTTTAGTATTTTCATCAGAGTAAAATAGAGTACATTAAAGAAAACAGCGCAAATAGTTCGGTTGTATACATATATGTATGCATTTAATTTACAAAGAGATAAATTACTGAAATTGATTTCCGGCAGAAGTTGTAGGACATGTGTATTTAGGGCAGCAGCAAGGATTAACCTAGAGAATAAGGAGGGTCCTGCCCAGGGTGGAGGATAACCGCTAAAAGTCCCCTAAGTAACTATCCATCTATCAGAATTCGGTCGGACGTGGGCTGTTTGTCATGATTTGCACAGGTTTGGGTTGACAAGGCATGGTCCTGAAGGGCTATGGGTTATGCTTGGGCATCATTCCTGTAGCCTGCATGGCCGTCCTAGGTGAACTTTGGGGTCCGGTAAGCATGGCCCCGTCATGCCGCACCTATGCTGACAGCTGGTCTCACCCAGGCATCAAATCTGCAGAAACCCATCGGATCCTGCTGGCAGCAAAGTGGCATGGTGACAGACGTCATGCAATTCCCAAGAGAGAGAGGGAGAGTTCAAGCTGTCAGTCACACCCTGAGCATTTACTTCAATTATTATTTGCACAGAGATACCGCCCGGCGATCAGTGCGTAAGGTCAGGCCACACAGGCTGACGTGGGACGGCCACCCGCCTCCTGGGCATGGCGCTTGGTTCAGAACTGTCCTTCGCTGGCCTGGGCCATGGTGGGACATCAGATAGGATCACTGCGACTTGCCTCAGGTAGACAGAGAAGGGAAGAGGAGGAGGGTCTTTGACTGTGGGGTAGAAGACAGCGTACGTGGGTTTTAGCTCCTGTGGACAAACACAACCATTATTTGTCACCTAGATTTCTTTAGAAGGTGATGCCAACAGGCAATTTAATGTAAAAGCTTTAGAACCTCATAAGATACATGTTACATCGTCGTCTGGCAAGAGGCACACAGATAGGTGACTGAAACAAGAGCTTCCTGAAATGATCTATTATTCTTACCAGGGTGGTCACCTCTGATACTTTCTGTCCCTTCCCGCTCTGTTCTCTTTCTTTAGAAAAGGATCTGGTTGTGATGCTAAATTAATTTCCTGACTCACCAGCGGGTCACCGGTTGCGTGACTGACGAAGCTTTTGCCTGGTGGGTGAGCTCGACTGAGTTTAATGAGTAGGAGCAGGGCCACTCCAGGGTGGGGCGGCGCTCCTCAGGGACCTCCAGACCAGTCCATTTATGGCAAAATGCCACACACAGTGTGCTGTTTGGCACATTCGCTGGACAGCTGGACATGCTTATATCACCCTTCGTCCACTGCAATCCCTGAAAAACAGACGGCGTGGAGATTAACACAATGTCCCTTATACCACGGCAAGGTTCAGAAGGGACACTCAGTTTCCAGGGTTAGTACCTTGTTATAACTTGCTATATTTTGCTATGATTTGATCTGTTGAGTACATGAATATGATTACAAGGCATGTTAATGGATTCCTCAGTGTATTATTTTGGGAGGAGATGAAACCAAATTTGATTATCATAAGGACGTGGAAGCCGGACCAGATTATCTTCATTGTATTCAGGTTTCTGCAGTTTTCTTCCAGAACAAGAGATTTAAGCTGTTCTAGCAATAGTTGGAGGTGATGGTTGTTGAGTTATTAAAAAAAAGAAAAAGTTTCTTTTCTTCAATATAGATGATTCTAGTATAAATAGCTACTGCCCACATTGGAGCAATGCATGGTCAATATTAGTGAAAATACTATAATAGCATTTTGTACACTCTGATGCCATTCACAAAAAGCTTCTTATAGACATTATCTGAAGACACAAAAACTTAAAGCTTCTAGGTAGAATTATCCTGAGGTAATTGTCCTTCTGTGTCCTGTTAGTTATCTGACTCACTGAATTAAGAGAATGGCCTTGATGTGCCACCAGAGAACCCTGACGATGGCGATGCCAAACGTCTTTCAGGGATCTGAAGGCACATTTATACGTGTTCTCTCATCAGTCGGAACATCCTGAGCCATTTGGGCAGGTCTTAGCACCTTTGCGAGAGATGGATGTAGGGTTAGAAGCCAAAAAAGGGATGCCTAATCAAAGCAACAATAATGGTAGTGGAATTTTCTCAAAATGCTTTTGAATTCAAAATTTCCCAGTTGCAACCCATGCCTTATTTAGATGGTTTCACATAAAAAACAATTTTTTGTGTGTGCAGCTTCCCTTCCGTTCTTACGTCAAAGTTCCAGCGAGGAAAATGATTTAAGCTCTTATTTCTAAAATTTACAATCTTTCTCTACGCCGCGTCGCTGATGTGATTTATACTCAAGGGTTCGTTCCTGAGATGCCAGCGTGAGATGTTGGGATATGAATGACAAGGGCGTAGGGCAAACACGCTTCATTACTTTGTGATTCTCGCAAATGAGGTCTGCTTGGCCAAATCTGCTTTGTGGCCAGCGCATGTTTTCAAGTTGAGGAGAGTGGCGATTTAGAATACATAACCATCTACTCCACAATCCTTCACCCTAATTTACTCTTTTGGGGATGGATTTATCTTGGGGAGATGCTTCTATTATTAGAGAGCGGGATAATTAGCTCACCATATGTTATAAGCTGTATAGCAATTCAGGAGACAGGTCATCCTAAATACACTTTAATTAGCAAGAAATCCTTGCTATTCTTACAGGGAGGGGTGAACTGTACATTTTTTTACGGATACAGAGCTCTCCTTATGTGTCCTGCAAGGTCTTCCCAGGAGGGTTGTCCTGGCAACCCTCTTCTCGGTGCAGTGGGAAACAGGTCTACTTTAGGGGCACAGCGTAAATGGGAACACAGTCTGGGGTGTGTGCAAACGTAAAGGACACCTGTCGAGTGGTTACCAATATACGTCAGGCGCTGGGGATCTCTCATACTACATGACGACCCTGCGAGATCGGTACACAGATACATTACCGTGGAGAAACTTTGAGTCTCAACACCTTTGAGTAAATAGCCACAGCCCCACCGGTAATAGTAGAGGCTGGATTTAAACACAGAGGCAGCTCGACCTCCTCAGTGTTAGGACCATAAAGAGTTGCGTAAATCTTTGCTCTTGCATTTACTCTAGTGTGGCAGATTTGTTGATGAGGTCCGAGTGAGGATTAGTTGGAAGAACACCAGGGCCTTCTACGGGGCTCTCAGCACCCTTTCTCCGGAGAGAAGAGTCTGGGTCCTGTGCCCTCGCCCGGCCAAGAGGGGAGAATGCATCTTTGTGATGCTTATATAAGCTCTAGTGTCAGGAATGTTGTCATCACCATGGTGATGGAGAAGTCCTTGGATATTATCAAAAGAAAATAAAGGATGCAGGATGATTGGTGAATCCAGAAAGTTAATTTTATTTACAGAACAGTTTTTTTCTTTAGTTCAAGTCAAGGCTAAATTTTAACAAGGTGTCATGCCGGTGGGTAGAACGAGATTCATGTTTTACGTCATCTTCAATAGAGAGAGGCGGATCTTGGTCATTCTGCTTTGTGAAAAGCCAGATACATCGGCCCCCTTCCGCTCTGACTTTATCGGAAACAGTGCTTCATTGCTAGGAAACACATTTAAGTTGAAAGAGATCACTTTGTATTTTTCCTCTGAAAGTACGCACACGCTCACCTTGAAAAGTAAATTCCCAAGAACGACGATGACTTTCTACCCACCCACGAAATTTGTGCAGCTTATGTCATCCAGCTATTGGGTTTACAAATTCATATGAAATTTGCTGTGACTATTCTATTTTCCAGGCCCCAGTTTCTATAAAGGGTATCGGTATATTAAATATACATGCATGTGCATTTTGAGATGCTGTAATTAGAAGCTAAATTAAAGCTAATCGTTTTCATTGGAGCTCAGTATAGGATCACTGTTGTCCCTCATAAATGGGTCCTTTAGCAAAGGGGCTACAGATAACACATCCGAAATGTGGAAATGGTGGAGGGGTGTGTTTTTAATCTCTGACTTCGCTGAGTGCTGAGATCTCCTTGTTTAGACTCTGATGAACACCGCTCCCTGGCCTTTCATCCTGTTCTCTGTATGGCCCGCACAGTCGGGCACGTTCAAAATCCTGCATCGCCTTCCCAGGGTCCCTTCCAACGTGGCCTTCCACATTTCCCACTGGCCGCGGCGCAAGCAGCTGTGATGAACAACCGCCACTTGGCGCAAAGTGTCTTTTTGAATGAAGGGATCTTGGGAGGGTTTCATTAGTTTAGAGAAGAGTTTAAGCCAGAAAGGAATAGGGGTGGTATTGATTTTAATTTGCAGATAGAAAAATAAATCAGATTTAATTTGTAAGGACTCACACACATATTCCTAACTGGAAAAATTACATAATTAAAGAATTGTCCAGAGCGTTATGCAGCAGCGTGTAAGACAGCTGTGACCAGCCGTCGATGCTCTGGTCGAAGGCACAGGGTGCTGATGGCAGGGTCCTGTCCTGCTTCCCTTTATGTCTCTAGTGCCTGGTACCGAGTGTCGGCGGAACATTTGTTTAATAGCTGTGAAATGCATCGATGGAACACATGAACAGCTGGATGTGTGAGTCCGTCTGCTGTGCACAGTGGCGGCCACACGAACTCCGGCGGGGTGGCAGTGGGCGCCGTTGTCTGATTTATGCTGTAGTCTAATTACCAGCAGCAGAAGGGTTCGGGGAGAGTCAACAGACACCCCTATTTGCATACACGTTATTCCCTGCACTGACTCGAGTTCGGATGCTAGTGGAACAGTAAAGGTCAAACGCTCAGAGGTATGTTAATACTCAAGACTGTAAAAAAGTCTAGTCTATGGCAGACAGAAAAAAAAAAATCAAAATGAATGCCTTAGCCATCTCCTTGCCTGGGTTTTCACTCCTATCTCCATAGGATGTAAATCTTCTTATTCTGCGATCGGAGTGATTACATGTTGCTGGGAAGGAAGGCTCAGAGCTGCCTTCTGTATTTTTAACAAATGGAGCAGAGGCATGTGGCAGCTGAAAGTTCTATCTTTCCGCACTGTGTGCAAGACAGTGGCAATAAATTTTCAAAAGAGTTGTTTACTGAAGTGCTCCAGCTAATAAAAAAGGAGTTAAGCTGTTATTGAGAAATCTCCCTCCCACCAAACCGCTGATGGGATCAGTCAGTTTTCAAGGTCGTAGCGAGGAAGGCAGCTCCGGATCTTTCTTGAGGGCCTGGCCATGAGGTACGTGGTCCTTCCTGCACGCCCAAAGGATATTACCAAGTGACAATTCCTTCACCCGGGCGCGAGCTGTCAATCAGAGCCCAGGTGTGCAGGAAAGCTGATGATTTATGTCTGTCTGGCCACATTCCCATGCACCGTTGATTATACTTCTATTCCTGGATGGTAAATCTTCTTGCTATCGTGTTTTTGCAAGCCAGATAGGCTTTTTTATGTTTTCCAGGTTTATTTTTGTATATAAAACTCAATCTCTCTACTGTGACACGCAGAACACAGATACATAACATGCGCATAAAGTGCTGGTATCTGTGATGTCTCCCCTACTGAATGGAACCGCTGCTTTATAAAGAAATGATAGGAAAAGAATCGTATGAATATGTGCACCTTGATAATCAATGCATTAATTCCCTTCTCCCCTTCTACAGAGGATCCTCCTGCAATTCCAGGGCAGAAGTCACATTCTGTAGCCTAGATTGAATCATGAAGCTCGGGTCTTTGACTCAACCGCTCTTAACCTTCCTCCTGAACCCGTGTTTATCTTGGGCTCCCTTATTTGCTTGTTGTGCCATCTTTATCCTTTTATTTTTTAATTCCATCCTCACATTTTAATGTGCCAAGGCATATATGATCACATAGATCTTGTGATCCTGCCAATCCTGCGGACAGCTGCCTCTTTCTTCTTCATATTTTTTTTTAACTTTCGGACAAATGCATTACCATCCAAAATTGGAGAATCCAAGTTGGAACTGGACTGGAGCCCAGTGTCAGGCGTTTCAATCCACGCAATAGCCCCTCATTCTCAGCAAGTGCTGTCAGTCACATCCCATATTTGCAGCTATGACCATACACTGTGCTGGGAAGATTGACTTTTTAAGATTCCTTGTCTATTTCCCTTAACTTTAAACCTAAAAATAAATGGGAGAACAGATGAGAGTGAAATTGCAGAGAATTGTTCTCATACATAATGTAACTCCCTATTTAGGAACAAGCATAAAAGTGTAATTTCGTGTTCGTTTTGAGGACTCTAAGCCAGCTTTGGGGAGCACAGTGTGGTTCTGGGGAAGGAGGTGCAATTTGTCCAGGTGTGAGTGACTGTCCCCATGACCCCTAGGATGCGGACGTCGTAGGCAGCGTGTGTGGCGAAGTCTCTGACGTCGTGGTGTGGTTTCAGGTCCGCCAGGTCCCTCACGGGCATCCACCCTTAGAAGTGGCCAACGGCCCAGCTTGGTAGATGGTCTCGTGTGTAGATCACAGCCAGAATGGCAGTTCCAGTGCCTCCATCTGAGCATTGGTATCTCTACTTCTTTATTTTTTCCTAAGCTACAATGGTGAGAGTTTTAGACCACAATCTATGGGTTCTAATCTCATGCCTTCTAACTCCAGTCATTGTGAGAGGAGAGACGAGACACTTATAACAACAACAACAACAACAACAACAACAACTACTACTACTTCTCTTCCTCCTCTTCCTCCTCTTTCTTCTTCTTCGTCCTCCTCCTCTTCTTCCTCCTCCTCCTCCTCCTCCTCCCCTTCCTCTTCCCCCTCTTCGTCCTCTTTCTTTTTCTTCCTCTTCTTTCTTGGCTGTGAAATAATAACACCATTCCCTCATTTCATTTTCTTGTAAAAAAACACAAAAATGACATAATTTGCCACCAGATGGCTGGAATGATAAAACACAGTACCAATGGTTACTGATAACGTGCTGGATCTGACCCGCCTGTTTTCAGAGAACAGGAGCTGTCTGGCTCAGCTCTCATGCAAAGTGTGATGTTTTGTGCTTATTTTCTATGTCAGAGGACCAGGGGTTAATAAACGCAAGGGCCCACCTTAAAAGGAAAGTGTTATAGCCAGTCGATCGGAGGAGTTGACTCAGAACCAGCTGTGTGGACTAAAGGAAGGAGTGCGAGCTATATTGACATTGTCGGATTACAAATGCGTTTAGAAAAGTATACATCCATTTATTTTTTCCAAGTAAAGTTGTTAGAGCTGTGATACACGATCCTCAGCTTGAAATGTTTTTGGCCTTCACGAAGAGTTAAGGTATCCAAAAATACAAAAGAAAGCAAAATTAATTGAATTTAATGTATTATTTCTTCAGAACTTTTAGTGGCGGGCACAGATGTCGAACATCTCTTAATCACTTCTGATCCCTTGGAAAAATGACGAGAGACTTGGGATACAAGCTCGGTGTAGTAATACCTCCCCCGGAGCAATTTTTACATAAACCGTGATGCCTTCACAATTCCCTGCAGTTGCCGTGACCGCAAGCGGGGCTGCCGGCACTGGCGAGACTGGCGAAATAGTTCATCCGGTAGCAGAGATACCGGGTTTATGCCACCTGCCAATCACTGGGCAGGTGCCAGGAGCACATGGATGTACATGATGTGCCTCAGCTTGTGGTCTAGCATGAGAAGAGAGCACATCATTGATTTTTGAGTGGTTCTTGTGCAATTTATTAGAAGTTGCATTCATTCAGCCATCCATTCCTTCATTCACTCATTCCTTTGGCAGTATCGCTGAGCACCTTCTAGAGGCCAGGCATGGGGCCAGGGCCCAGGTGTTCAGTTGAAGACACCAGAGGCTCAGCGCTCATGGGTCCGCCTGGGAACAGGGGATCAACATCTCAGAGCGGGTGACACTGGGGACGGCTTCTGAACAGTGACTGTTTTCCAGGGAGAGGAGGAAGTGTGAGTTTTAGGCAGAGAGATCACCGCGCTCAGGGCACTGGTCTGTGAATAGGCAAGCCCTGTTTTGGGACTGGTTGTGTTCGTTGGGGCAGAGTTTGGGGTTTGTGAGCCTTGGCATCGGGATAAGAACTCTTTGTGTTTTGAAGATGAACCTGAAGCCTAGCTGTTTAAGGAACCCTCCCAAGTTCACAGAAGTAGTTAAAGGAAGAGCTTGAGTCAGGGTGACAGCAAGGCATGGAGGGTGGACGGTAAGGCAGTGGCTGTCGTCGAGGTGTGTCTCCTCTAAGCATCGCAGCTCTTTGCAGGCATCTCCGAGAGTTGCACCCACCTGCACCAGGCAGTGGACATGTGTCCTGTGCCCCAGTAGCTTTCAAAACGGCCACTCGCTCAGTGTGCCCTTGTAGTAAGAAAGGAACTCCTGGTTGTTTCCCAGACAGAGGCAAAGACTGAGCCTGTCATGTGACATTGAGATGCATTTCTCAGAGGTCAACCGGATGTAAAGAAAAACAATGTGCCTAACCGCTCCCTTTCAGCACACTCGGTTGTGAAACCTCAGGCCTTTGCCCAGTAACATCGCATATCACCATTGTAGCGAGGGCCACACGTTCACTGTGACTTGGGCCTCTGTCACATCTGTGTGTTCTGATCAACTCAAGTGAAGGAGGTTTAGGTGCACTCTGAATTAACTCATGTTTTACAATACCATTCATCTCTCTAGATTAAACCATAGGTGTGGGCCAGTTTAAGGAATATTCCATTTACCTTCCAAAATTTGGGTATTGACAATTGAGTGTTCATTCTCAGAGACATGTTCTGTTGTAGAGGAGGGGCAGTGTGTCAATAACAAACAACAGCCGCAAAGTTACACTGGTGTTAAAAAGGTGTTGATGGAGCCGGGCGCGGTGGCTCATGCCTGTAATCCTAGCACTCTGGGAGGCTGAAGTAGGTGGATTGCTTTAGCTCAGGAGTTTGAGACCAGCCTGAGAAAGAGCAAGACCCCGTCTCTACTAAAAATAGAAAAAAAAAAATTAGGCAGACAACTAAAAATAGAAACAAAAAATTAGCCGGGTGTGGTGGCTTGTGCTTGTAGTCCCAGCTACTCGGGAGGCTGAGACAGGAGGATCGCTTGAGCCCAGGAGTTTGAGGTTGCTGTGAGCTAGGCTGACGCCACAGCACTCTAGCCCGGGCAACAGCGTGAGACTCTGTCTCCAAAAAAAAAGGTGTTGATGGAAGTAGCGCAATGGAATATTATACGGCCTTCAAAAAAGGAGGAAATGCTGTCATTTGTGGCAACATGGATGAACCTGGAGGACACTAAGTGTAATAAACCAGGCACAGAGACAGATATCACGTGATCTCACTGATATGTGGCATATAAAAAAGTCAGACTCTTAGAAGCAGAGAGTAGAATGTTAGTTCCCAGGGGCTGGAGGTAGAGGGTGAATGGGAAAAGGGGAGATGTTGGTTGGAAGATAGAAAAGTCTCAGATAGGAAGAATAAGTTTTAGTGACCTATTGCACAGCTGGGTGACAATACCTAATGACAGCGTATTATATATTTCAAAATTGCAAGGAGAGTAGACTTTAAATTATATGAGGAGATGAATGTGTTAGTTTGGTTTAATCATTACACAATGTATACATATATTGTAACATCCCATTTGTACTCCATAAAGATACACAATTGTTATCTGTCAATTGAAAAGAAAAAAGATACTGTCTTTATTAGTTGTGTGTGTGTGTATATAAACTTTTTTCCAAAAGACGGTACTGTTTTCAAGCTGGTTGAATTCGTATTAATCACCATATAGAGAGGGAAGAATAGAATTAAAAAAAAACAAAAACAAAACTTAGACAGCTTTCCATTTTATTTCCTACTGAGTTGTGTCACTGGAGGATGTTTCAGTCACATAATACTTCAGTTTGCTGATCCATAAGGGTAACAGTAAGCCACTTCATAGAGACACTCGGACACTCACCTTTCTCTGAATGACAGGGCCCCTCCCAGGCTGTTGAAGCTTGATATTTTGTGAATTTTCAAAGAGCGGCGTATAATAATAGGTTGACCCTAGTCACAGCGGTGGTGGACATATTTACATGGCCCTTGGCTTTTCCTCTCTTTGCAGGAGCACCGAGCGGCCGTTCCTGCTTTTCCTGTCCTACCTCCACATGCACACGGCCCTCTTCTCCAACCGCGACTTTGCGGGCAGAAGCCGACACGGCAAGTACGGGGACGCCGCCGAGGAGATGGACTGGAGCGTGGGTACGTGCGTCCTCCGCGTGTGCTTGGAGAGCGGGAGGTCTTCGCCCCCTCTGTCTCTTTTCCTGCGGATTTCTACCTGTGTTCCTGATGCCGTTATAGATGGCAAGTGTGTGTGTGTGTGTGTGTGTGTTTTCTAAGGCAACCAAAAACACGTGACTTTGAAAGGTAAACAGGATGCAGAGGCAGCTTCAGCCCCGTGTGCGTGTTTGCGGTTGCCAAGGGCTACCTCTGCGTCTGTGGGAGATTAATGGAGAAAAGGAGCCAGAGCGCCGGTCCTTGTCATCTCTTTACTCGGTCAGCACTGAAACGCGAATGACGCCCTGTCATTAGCAAAGTCCGACAGGTGGTGGGTTTGGGTGCAGAGCACCTGCAGGGGGCTACGGCCTTGGAGAGCCTCCCAGGACCACACGCCTGGGCCCCGTGCTCTTGCTGCGTCTGAGCACTGCAAAGATTTCTTCTTCTTTTTCGTGTCCTTTCTCTCTTTTCCTAGGCCAATCACTGTATTTCTGAGAAATAGGGCATTTTTCAGAGATGCTGGAAAGACTTCCTGTTGGAGGCTTATTTTAAAAATCTGTCCCCCGTATCAATGTAGGACAGCCATCCCCTTTTCATCTAGGTGCTACGGAGTTTGTTCCGTCGGTTCATTTCAAGCAGCAAATTGATGGCCGTGATGGTCCCCACTATGGTGATTATACAAACAAGTTTTGTTCTGTTTTGTTTTAAGTCACGAAAGGAGCGCCGACTTAAGAAACAAGAAGACTGGACTCTTCTTCCAGCTTCTAGATCTTTCTTTAATTATCTCTGTGAACTTAGGAGATGTCTTAAATCTCAAAGCCTCTCATCTGTGATCTGGATAGGAAGAATTTAGACTAGGCAAGTCCTAAGTTTCTTTTTTCTTTAACAGCGTGTGGTTCTATACTGTAACAAGAATGAGTATCATTTGTAATACTAACTAAGAAAAGCAAACCCAGAACATTCTCCCAAACAAGATTGATAAGAAGGATGCCTTGTGCTTAGGGCTTCCATGTGTGTCAGTACAAGCCTGCCTCCTTTCATTTTTTCATTTCTAAAATGTTGTATGTAAATCAATTTACATATTTCACATCTTAGTAGTGTAAATCAGTAGACTATTCTGTAGTGTAAATCAGTAGAATTTTTTATCTCGTTAATGAGTGTTATATTTTAAAGTGTCTGACTTCCCATACAGCTCTCAGACTCCTGTTGGCTGGCAAGCAACCTCACGCTGACATCATCACCCCTATTGATTAAGTTGTATTTAATTATAATATACTGGTACACACGCCTGCTCTGACTCATTAGAAATTATAACTTCCCCAGTGTGGGCTTACTACTAGTTCCCGCTAGAATATTTAGAGAGTAGTTTTCAATCTTTGAGACCCGCATTAGACCCTGCTATAATATTTATAGATGATTGTGTTCTTTTTTTTTTTT
>VBSM01000631.1:1929948-1967922 GCA_008086735.1 Cheirogaleus medius | reverse complement strand
GATGCTAATTCCCTAAAGTGGAAAATGCAATTAAATAAAAAAAAAAAAATGAAATGCACTGGTTTATCCAGACTGTCAACTCTTGGTATATGCATACCGTAGTAGCTTAGTTCTGGATCAGATGAAATATGACCTCCAATCCGCGCACTGTAAACCCTCCTCGCTGAGATTGCTGCGATAATCATAAAATGGAGCGCGCAGACAGACGGGATCTTCCCAGAGCATTTTGACAGGGGCCGGTATTAAACCACCCCTGCCTAATGAACAGATTGTTTTATTCAAGCAGATCTAGACAGGAGGGAAATGAAATAGTTTCCACTACAGACCGCTGTTTACCTGAATGTGAGATGCGTCATGAGGTTTTGAAACTTCAGGAAAACAGCTAGGAGGTGGTGACAGCCCCTGCATCGTCAGGGAATGGCTAATACAGACCCACTAAGCGTGATTCTCTTCCCACAATCGCCAGACGTGCTTAATAAAGAGACAGTTACGTGCTCGATTGCAGTAAGCTTCGGGATGATTGGCAGTTTGGGAGTGTTTCCTGTACAGGGCTTGCTCAGATAGTATAGGCAGCGTTGCTACCGGAATGTAATTTCATCTAGCTTCCTACTCCCCCCATTCCTGAAGAAAGAAAATGAATTTATGGTAAACGGAAATAAAATCACATACGTTGAGATTTTTTTTATGGATTGTCACTTTCAGAATAGTATTTGGGGAGTCTTTGTGGGTGGTGGGGCTCGGGTGTGAGATGCTCACAGACCCCCCACCCCCAGAATGCACGACCCCCCCCCCGCACCCGGGCAGCGTTCTGTTCATGCGGGCGCTCAGACCAGGGAGCTGAGAGCCGAGGTCTGTGATCTCACGTAGTTCAAGAGCAGAGTCCTGTCGTGTGTGTGAAGCAGCGTGTCACATGCCCCTTTGCAATAGAGAAAAAATTTCTTAATTGTTACTTAGTCATCTGTACTTTTTTTTTAGTGTTTTCCCCACTTTAGCTAATTCTTTTTCTGATTACCAGAGTAACGCACATGATGCAAAAGCAAAGAACACAGACACAAACAACCCAGGGAGGGAATGTCTCATGCACTCCCACCCCGGACAGGTAGCCTCATCCACAAGTAGCTGCAGAGGCTTCATTTGTAGTATGCTGCCAATACTATCTAGTAATAGTAAGATACGACTGTTAAGAGTATTTCACACGAACTCCATACACTGTTTTGCAATTTTCGTTTTTCAGTCAACTGGATATTTGGGCATGTTTCCATTTCAGCATTTTGATTTGCATTTCGTTTTCCTTACACTACAGTGTATTTAACCATTCCTCTGTGAGGGATATCTGAGTTCCCACCGATTTCTTTTTCCTCTTTCAACCAGTGCTATAGTGAATATTCTTTTCTGTAGAGGTATGCGCGTGTGGGAACAATTTTAAAATAATAAATTCAGCAAAATTAAAATGCTGGATCCAAAAGTATTAAAATTTTTTAATTTTTTCGATACTTCCTCAAATAGTATACTCTTTTTTTCCGCCCTGACAATAGGACACTCAGTCATGATCTATGAGAATGCTGATTTCTATATACTCTTACTAACCCTAGATATTATCATTCCATTTTATATTTGTCAGGGAAAAATGGTAGTTTACTATTTAAATGTTCCTTTCTGTTGCACATCAAGTTGAGACTCTACATATTTTAGTCCATGGTTGTATTTCTTCTCCCATGAATGCTCTATTCTTATTCTGTGGGCACTTTCTATTGGATTATAGATCTTTTTCTTATTGATTTGTATGGATTATCTACATATTAAGGACATTAATATTTAACACATTGCATGTTACAAATATTTTTCCTACTTTTTTTGTTTTTTCATGTTGTTGTAGAGTCTTTTACAATAAACCCCTGTGGTCAAACATTGCCTTTCCATCATGACATGAAGTGGGGGCAACAGTTTAATGCTCTTCTGTTAATTTTGGGATATAAGGATTTGAGAAGGAAAGTTTCTTTACAATAGGACTCTGTAAGTCATTGTATTTGCTCCCAAGAAGTAGAAAAACAGGAAAGCAGTTTATAAAGTAGCATATTCTTACATAAAGGACTCCTCCTCAATACAAAATGGATCTTGTTCTTTGGGAACCCTCAGATACCACTGGAGCAAAAAAATTAGAGCAAACCTCTGCTGTGTCTCGACTTACCTGGGTGCTTGGTGTACTTACCACAAAATTTCACCCATTCAAGGTCGTTCACAGCAGATGTATCCCTGACTGTAATTTAGCTCATGACATTTATCAGTTACCTAAATTTTAAAACAAATACTCAGCTCCATTCACCTACGTAATCTCCTTTTAGTCATGGCAAAACGTTAACTTCTGCACCTAATCACACTTGCAGTTTATGGAAAATTGTTACAGAAAGAACACGGTTGTCATAATATTTTTTTTCATTTGGAGGTAAGACAATAGCCAGAAGAGAACAAAAATGACACAATTACAGCATTTTAAGTCTTTCAACTTTACTCATTTGGAGGTGGAATTGCCTGTCACATACCTGTGTCGACAATAGCTATTTCTTGCCTGCCAAGTTTCATCAGTAACAACCATCTTATGAATGCATTTATGCATCTGAGTTTTAGCAGGTAAATATGCCATATTTAGGGAGAAGGAAGGCTGTGGGAAATAAGCTTCTTTAACAATCTTTGAAGCTTTGAGCACTGACTTTGAGAAAAACTATTTTGCTTTTGTTTACACAACTTGACATTTTGGTTTGGTTTTGTGCTGCCTTGCAATTAAGCAAAGGGGAAAGAGAGGCGTGAAATGACATTACAATTTATTTTCAACTAGAGGAAATTACCATATTCACAGATAGGGCAGATGCTTCCACGTTAACCTTTCTTTGTAACTTTATCCTCACAGAACTTTCTGCGGGCACGTCCCGGCACGGGGGTGCTTCTGCACAAACCACCGCTCTTCTAGACAGGAGCGGGCTCTTGCTCAGACATCATTAGCCAAGGAGGGTTGCAGTCCACTTGCTTTGGGAGAAAGAAAGGGAATCTTTGCACAGAAGGGTAGAAATAGACTTACAACAACTCCCAGTGGTATGGGGGTACTGACGGAATCCACGCTGTGAAATATACATCCATGTGCATATGGACTTGCGTGAGATGCGTGCACCAAAACACAAGTAACGGCGAGCAGATTGCCTTCCACCCTGTCTCACCAGAAGCCAATAAATTCCTTAGCTGCGTGTGACTCTGCAGATGGCCTCCGATTGCTTTGGTCAAGAGCTTTATCTTTCCTAATTTGTCCTGTACTGCATGCTACGCGCCAAGAGGACCATCCTCAGAGTGGCCGCTTCCCGGAGGAGGGTCTGCATTCTAACACATTTTCTCAGTCCTTCTGCTTGCAGGTGCTCCAAAGTCCAACTCGAGCATGTCTCAATTCGCCAGGCTACTCCTCTTACTGTGCTGCTGAACGGGGCTAGCTGTGCTGCAAAGGAGGCCCTCGGGCAGGGGAGGTGCATCTCTTCCAGTGCACACTGTCTAAGTGCCAGCTGCCCGCTACTTGGCATCAGTTTCTCTTTCTGCTCTTAGAGCAGCCGTGGGCAAGGTGGTCGGGTTTGCCCTTGTTTGGTCGGGGGGCGGGGGGAGGCGGGGAAGAATGATGTCTTCCAGAGTGACTGCCGTCTAAACGCTGGCGTTCAACTCCACAAGGCTCACTGGCCCTCCACGGCCATCCACGCTTGGTGATTAGACTGCTGCACCCTTGGGCAGCCTCCTGGCGTTTCACAGTTGAACTGCTCATGCCGCAGAACGTTAAGTCCCACAGACAGGTTATCTGGACTTCTTAAAGAGTGGAGGAGTAGAATTCCTACGTAGAGCCGCTATCGAGAACTGAAGTGTGATTAAAGGTCAGGGCAAGGTATGGCCGCAAGGGACGTAAGATGAGCACGGCCTCGGTGCCTCTCTTTGCTGTCTTGAATGGGCGGGCGGCACTGAGCCTATTTTCCGCTCTCTTCCTCCGTGACCCTTTGTGTGACCCATTCACCGGCCACTTCGACATGCCGTGTGCGTGCTGTTGTCACGCACGAGAGGGCTCGGCCTCAACTGCGCTGATGCGAGATGCTTGGCTCTCACAGATGAATCGTATCTGCAAAAATGCATTTTCTTCCTGCATTCACCTATTCTTGATTTTAAGTGCGTGCCTCAGTTTACACACATATGGACAGCTCGAAGCAAATCCCGATGGTAACAGGACAGCAAGAATGAGGGAATCAGAGATTGTGTGTGTTTTTTATTTGCTCTCAACTTCCTATGTGAGTTTCCAGTAAATCTGCGTGTATGAGAAAACAGTAAACTTTCTGCAGAAAGAGGTTTTTGCAACCTTAGCCTAGAGATTGAAACTGTACGTGGTGGGGAAATTAGAAGGATGGGGAGAAGGGCTTGAAAACCAAACAAACTTTTGGCTGTAATACTTAGTTGGAAATTAATTGTGTAGAATATTGATTTTGGTTCTCCAAACTCATTTAGCTCATAAATCATTAACCTCTGGGTCTTATCAACTCTATAACAAAGTTACCATTTTTAAACAGCCAGAACGTTCATTGCATATTCTCGAGACTGAGACTAATATTATTTTACATGGAATTTACATCTCAAATTAAAACGAATAGTGTTTAACATTGGTTTATAAATCATTTCCATTGAGAAGAAACCATAATACATTATCAAGGGATCAAGCTATCCAATTAATTCAAGCAGGAATAATAAAAATACAAGGGAGCATTTAAATAATATCAATAATAGCAACATGATAACGGCCACCTCCACTACCACAAGGATCATAATGAACGTTTGTTAAATGACAACAGCTAAAATGCAAACGCATTTAGTCTATTCTAGCCGTGCACCTAAATACTTAAATGGAGCACTTAATTTAATCCCCACAACTATGCCTCGTGGTATTTTCATCATCATCTCTGGGTTACAGGTAAGAAAGCAAAGCTTGGGGAGGCAGAGTGACTTGTGTGAGGCTGCCCAGCAACCAGGAGCCTACGCTGCCCCTCGGCAGCAACAGAGGATTTCTGGATAGTTGAATTCAGTTGAGGATGCGGCTGAAGAGTCTCCTGCTCTGTAGCTGCAGGTTGTTTATAAAACAAGCCGGTTTGGAGCCACAGACTCTGGTGGTTTTCTCCCAGCCCTTATATTCTGGGATCTCATCGAGTGGCAAGTTCTTGAGTTGGCCTCGCATGCTATAAAGGATGTCTGAGTTCAAAATTAAGCAGAGGGTACAGAGAGCAATAGGATGTAGCTATGGATAGGTAGTACAGACGTGTCTGGGATAATACTTCCTCCTCCACCGTCAAACCTTTCCGACCGGCACGTGTAATCTGCCAGTTAAATACTTTGAGGCGTAGAAAGAAAAGACACGTTAGGATCTGGGTTAAAGCTGTGTTCTAAGTCCTAGTCCACTGATGCCCATGTGTGTATTTGAAAGGTGAGGTCAAAATCAGCGGTCAGGATGAGGTTGAACACCTGTCGCCTTTAAGTCGTGGCCCGACTATGGCTCAGCCAAAAAATCTAAGTCAAGGATCCCCCTCCGTGAATTTCTTCAGCCTGCTTGAATTAATTCAACTAATTAATTACATTAATTGAAGTCATACATTTAGGGTAGTCTGCATAGTGCTGACGGGCAGGCGAGAAGTGCTCAACCAACTCTAGCTGCTGTCATTATTATTATTATTGTTACAACTTTCCCTTTCGCAGACGTGCAAAGCATCTTTGTTGACAGCATGCCTGTGCTTCTGTTCCCTTGAGTGGAAAAATCATGGATGAGAAAACAGTCTATGATGGAAAAGTGAACAGATACCTGCACCTCTCATCTTTTTTTTTATTGCTATTTCACCTTGTATGTAAGGTGCCCCCTGTGGACCTCACATTCCCCAGAAGAGCCCAGGCGGTAGCTTTGCCGTCAAGGATCTCAGGGGAAGAACTGACCTGTTTCTTGGGACTGACAGCTGAACTCCGTAAAGTCGACGCCTCCCCTGCAGTGAGGAGGATGTTTCGGGGCAGCTGCGGGCCGGCAGCCGAGAGGTGGTGTGGATAAAGGAGGTCGCAAGACACACGCGAGGAGCGAGGAGCTGGACGAGGAGTTAGTCAGCATGTCCACGTTTTAACTTGAGTGGGGAGAAGGGCTCGGATGTGTGATTCGTGCACAAGGTGTCGGCAGAGGGGAGCATCATTTCAATTTTATATCTTCAGCTTTTTGGATGGCCAAATCCGATGCAAAGAGCTCGTCCTAAAAGTAACGGGAGTTTGGGTGGTGTGTAGAGCTTCAGACATAAGGAATCCTGAAGGACGTAGTTTCCTGGGTCGAGGTCCATGTCCCCTGGCCGTTCTGTACCCGCAGTCACCCCTGCCCTGCTCTCTGGCTCAGACAGGACGTTTAAGGCTGCACCTCCCGTCAGATGTTGCTGGGGAAGCTCTGGCCAATCTCTCTCTTCAGCTTTGCGTTGACTTCTGTCCTGGAAGTGGTCCAATGAGCGTCTGGGCAGCCAACTTCATACTGCAGGGCCAAGCCCGGGTCACCTCCCAGGGCCAGTGCAGCTGGTGACCATGCCACCCGGCAAGGGGCTGCACCAGGAGACCCGATCCTTATTTTCCGCGGGAAGAGAAAGTCCAGGCAATACAGTGGAAGAGCCGACTGGAGAGTGGACAGACATCATATTCATTCTGAATGCTGCCCTCTTTTTTGTTTTGTTTTGTTTTGTTTTTGAGGCAGGGTCTCGCTCTCTCACCAGGGCTAGAGTACAGTGGCATCAGCCTAGCTCACTACAGCCTCCAATTCCTGGGCTCAAGTGATCCTCCTGCCTCAGCCTCCCAAGTAGCTGGGACTACAGGTGCCCGTCACTGCGCCTGCGGCTAATTTTTTTCTATTTTTAATAGAGACATGGCCTCGCTCTTGCTCAGGCTGGTCTCGAACTCCTGAGCTCAAGCGATCCTCCTGCCTCGGCCTCCCAGAGTGCTAGGCTTGCCGGTGTGAGCCACTGTGCCTGGCCTGAATGCTTCCATTTCAAAATATTTCCTGCCAGTCTGGTTGCCTGCGGCTCAGGGAAACCACCCGTTGTGATGCCGATGACCTGATGGATGTGGCGTCCACCGGCGCAGACCCAGAGTGGTTTCCTCTGACTCACCGGCGTGCTGGCCTTGCGTTCTCTCCCAGAGACACACGAGTACAATTCCACAGAGGTGACGCAGCGGCTCTGTCCTTCCCCTGCCTTTGCCTCACTCACGCAGGAAAACAGTGGCATGCTCTGTGGGCACGAACACGAATCGGAGTCATTCAGATTACTTCCAGCAGATGCGACGCCCTGGAAAAAACACAAGCTATTGTTAATGCAAGAAGATAGCGGAGTGGAGCCGTGGCGGCGTCCCAGATGGTGAGGGCAGATGCAAGTGCAGGAGGATAAACGGCACATCACGGCTGTGACGAGGGCAGAGCTGGGCGTAGTGGAGGAAATCGCAACATCGTCACGGCAGCCAGATACAGCGTACAATCAGGATGGGTTTCCAGGGGACTGCACAGACTCGGGTAGGAATGAACCGACGTGCAGGACGGGAGCCAAGCAAAGAAGGGGTCACAGGTAGAGTGACAACCCGTCAGTCTCACAGTGGTCCCTGTCTTCAGCGCCTTAATGATCCTCATTATGTGCGCATTATGATTATTTACTGTGTTTGAGAGTTACGTGTTCAGTTGTCTGAAAGTAGGCAAATCTCATTATCAGTGTCATTCTTGAACTCTGGGAAATGCCAGCCGTCTGTTTTTATCCTGTGTCAGCGTCGATTAAACATTTAGTCACAGGTAACCTTTCTTCTTAAAGCGCGGTCCTTGGAAAGGCGCCATCACCATCACGTACGAGCTTTTTTTCTTAGAAATTCCAGTCACCAGCGTGCCCCTCCCCACTAGCTTTCCTGATTCAGAGCTTTTCATGTGAGCCTGGCCCCCAGACCATGAAGAAGCCCGTTAAAGTTTGAGGAGCATCGATGTATGACGTGAATACACTAGGGGACCCAAACGCTAAATACGAGATCTGATTTGTCAGTTGGGGTCAGCTGGCAGAATGAAAGAAAAAAAAACATATAAACTAATCTAACTGGTTTCTTAATGTCACATCTGCTGACTTTTCCATAGCTATTTTGAAAATGATTAGGGACATCTTCTTAACATGTGTTGAGTGAAATCTTTATGTTTGCCGAGGAGATGTGGAAGCGAATACAATAATAAAAGGGGTGATGAGCCCCAAGTTAATGGACATGGGGTTCGGGGTGAATGAAAAACAACCGCGATACGGTGGTGGGTGCGTGGCTCCTCCGCGGTCAGGGCAGGATTCGCCTGCGATCACAGAGCTGCAGAGAGGATGGCTTCTCCCTCCCTGTCTGAGCCACCCGTGCCTGCATGCAGCCTGAATCGTTCATGGCAAGAGCTTGAGCCGCTTTTCTCTTGCCCAGTCCTGAGAGGAGATAGAAGCCAGCCTTCTGTTGTCATTCAGGAGGTGGAAATACAATGGGTGGTGGCTTTCACCCTCTTCCTCCTAGTTCTTAGTTCCTGGAAACTTCCGGCAGCTGTTTCATTTCCAGTGCCTTCCTCGGA
Source organism: Cheirogaleus medius (assembly GCA_008086735.1). Taxonomy (NCBI): domain Eukaryota; kingdom Metazoa; phylum Chordata; class Mammalia; order Primates; family Cheirogaleidae; genus Cheirogaleus; species Cheirogaleus medius. The sequence continues at coordinate 1,959,284 of VBSM01000631.1, read as the reverse complement.
CCTCCATGTCCAGCTGGCATGCGGCCAGTTGAGTCCTGCATGGCGTTTTATGCAAGAGTCACATTAGATCCCAGTGCACGAGGGCATGATGCCACATCTCCTGTTTAACCATTCATATTTCGCCGTTTTGCTTGCTTCTCCCCCCAAATACCCTCACATCAAATATCACACAGAAAAGCCATGACAAACAACACTGATAAATGCTCCGAAAGGAAGCACACCATTTTTGTATCTCTACCAGCTTATGGGATACAGATAAAGAATCCGATTTAGGACTCTTTTTTTTTTTTTTTGGTCCTATACTTTTTCTTTTGTGTGTAAACTTTTGAATTGGATTTTATACTATAGATAAATCATACGCTTTCAAATGTTCCGTCTGTGAGGTCCCTTGAGCTCCATATGAAGGAGACTATCAGCACTGAAGTTTTGGAAATCTTGACCATTTATTTTAGGAAAAAGCACTAGATCGAGTTCCCCTACGTGAAATGGGCGCTGCTTCTAACTGGAGATGATAAACCTGTTTGTACAGGGACAGCTACGCCCTGATGTATGGGATGTCGGCGGTGCTTCTGATCCTACATGAGCCATCAGAGAATTGCCTTCCTAGGGCCGGTGACAGCAGAGTTTCTCTGCGCAACTCGACAAACGGTTTAGACAGTATCAGAATACAGCCCTTAAGGCTGCCTCCCTGGAACAGTGTCTAGGATCTTACATGCGCGGTGGAGAGTCTGGCCACCACCAGGTGGTACAATTACTTTAACTCTCACCTATCCTCAAACTCAGCGGGTACGCTAGGGTCCCATCACCAACCTGTGGGTCAGGTGAGGGACTAGCTTGCTCATTAAAATAGCTTTAGGGGCACTATTTAGGATTTCCTCGTGTTTCCTGGAGTTAAATTGAATAGGTGGAAATGCTCTCTTAATTGTTCATGGCAGGTGACTGCTAAGGGGCTGCTAACATATATATATATATATAAAATATGTTATATCTTACATATTATTAATATGTTAGATAGTCTCTCTATATCTTTTTAATGAGCCTGATGCGTCCAAGATGTAAATAGTTACTTCACAGCATTTTGCTTCGATATTTTGTCTGAGTCTACCTACCTGGTAGAAGAAAAACCAAAGCTAAGCTAACTGAAATAGCAAGGCTTCCATTAGGCAAACTGACGTCTTCACTGCATGGAGCGCTCACCCTGGGGCCAGTCCTGGACAAAGTGTTTTGTACACAACCCCTCATCCATTCCTCATGGCGACCCACTACTCTTATCCGTAAACTTCTCTAACTTAGAGACAAGGAATCCCAGTGAGTCAGCTGATTAAATCTGGGCCTGGAAGGCAGAGTTTGAGCACTTGGTCCCATGTGATAGCCCCTCACTCACCTGGGACCTGGAATTCTCCCTGCTTGTTTGGAACCCTGCTCTCTCCAGCACAGTGAGGCTCAGTGCCTGACTCTTAATAATGGCTTAATGCTTGTTTGTGGAATGAATTAATGGAACGAATGAACTCTTCAGAATTTAGGCTTCCTCTGAAACCTACCCCCACGCTTGACTGAGGAAGGAGCCAGATTTTCCCATTTCCAGGTTTTCTTCCTTAGGGTTACAAGAAGTTTGGCCGAGAAGCCCTCACTTTGCCTTTCAGAAGTTGTCTCTGGTTAAATAACAAGGTGCTCTTGAAATGGCTTATTTTCTGTGTTTGTTTCATTCAGGAAACAAAGTGAGAAAGCTTCAGAAATAGAACATTTAATTTATAACCTAGCCTGCAACCCACCATCAGTAATTCAGAACTATCATTCTATATAAATTGGTATCATTAGACCTTGAGAATCTTACTGAAAAATAATATTTGCAGACCTCTGACTTGCAATCTATTGATCTGAAAACAAAAATAATACATCAGCATTTGTTCCCGTGGGAGATTTCTGTTCGGAGGTTTTAGGAGAGAAATATGTGAGACTTTTATAGGATCAATCTTATGAAAAATTAAATGTTTAATGGGCTCTGGGCTTTACAAATGAGATTCTGGCTTAAGACCTAAATAGTATGGGGTACAGAGTGTGTCTTTCAGGAAAGAAAGGACTAAAAGGAAATCAGAAGTCTGACCCTTTCTCAGTATATTTAGCCAAATATCCCACCCCTCATACATGCATGATGGCCTCAGCTACTTTCTCTTCTGCTGGTCCCTGCCCAGTTGTATAGGGACACTTTAAAGAAAATGATTACTTTAGGCAGTGAATAAGAAACTTTGATTGGGACACATTAAATATCTTGGTCATTTGAAATAACTGGAATTTGGAGGAAATATTTGGGGAGGAATGTTAAGATGGGAATGGAGGCAGGATATTTTAGTTGAAAGAATCTGTGTAATAAAAACAGCTGTACATTTGGAGATAGAAATAGCCTTGGAGAAATTCTCCATAAGAAGTAGCTGGCTCTGACTTTGGGGGCAAAAGCGGCCCCTGGAACTCCATGTTACTTAGCTGTTAGCATGTAGCCGGTGTAAGCTGAGGGCTTCCTAAACACGTGCTGCATGAACGAATGAGGAGGCTGGGAGCCCACACGGCATCTGAAAGGCATTTTTGAAGTTAATGGACTATTTTTGAGCAGTTTTATGTTTACAGAAAAATTGAGTAGAAAGTAGAGTTTTCATAGAGTGCTCCTCCCTTGCACACAGTTCTCCTTATTATTTGCATCTTGTATTAGCCCAAACCATTTGTTACAACTGATGAGCCTGTATTGATACATCATTATTAACTGAAACCCACAGTTGACGTTAGGGTTCACTCTGGGTATTGTACGTCCTATAGGTTTTGACAAATGTGCAATGATGTGTTTCCACCGCGACAGCATCACACAGAATACTTTCGCTGCCCTCAACATCCTCTGTGCTCCGCCTGTTCCCCGCCACTTCCGCTCAAGTCTCTCGCAACTGCTCATCTTTTTGTTGTCTCTATAGTTTTTCCTATTCCAGAATGTCATATGGTTGGGGTCATACAGTGTGGAGCTTTTCCAGATTGGCATCTTGCACTTAGAAATATGTATTGAAAGCTCCTCTGTGTCTTTTCCTGGCTCAATAGATCATTTCTTTTTAGCGCTGAATAGTATTTCATCACCTGGATGGACCACAGGCTATTTTTTCCATTCACCTCCTGAAGGACAGCTGGGTCGCTTCCAAGTTTTTGGCAATTATAAATAGATCTGGCGTGAATATCTGTGTGTGTGTTTGTGTACATGTAAGTTATCACGGAAGCCACATTTTTATGAGACATTTCTTCATGGCATTTTCTTTGTGCTAAGGTACGTCATCATACACGAAAGAGTAATTTTACTTGGGAGGAAGGTGCGTGGTTGCATGCCCTTTGCTAAATGCGAACTACAATGCAGACAGGTGAATTCCTACATCCTCTGCTACTGCCCGGTCTGTATTATTTTATGCAAAAGTCGTCATATGAACAAAAGGGGGCTTTTTTCTTTCAAAGTGTAAGTGGGGGTTATATCACCTATTGCTTCCTTCTAGGTCAACTCATTAAGCTAATTACCGTTTTCAAAGTAATAAGGCTTAAATTAGTGTCCCAGCCAAATAACCGCAAGCCCAAGCGCACAGGTGGTTTGCTGAGTTACACCCGGTAACACCACAGTAAATGTCTGCCTGATCATGATTTATCATGGGAGACAAATTGCTGAAATGGCCCTCGGGTGCCTTATTGCTTGGTTCTGAGTATGACATTTATATATATGGTGTGGGTTCTAGGAATGTTTATCATTGAGTTAAAAATTGAGAAAGATTGAACATGCTCTCGCCTGTGGCATTTGCAATCAAATGGCAAAAATATGTCTTGTAACAAATGACTGGGGTGTTGTTTTTGCATCAGAAATCATCTCTGCCACCTCCATGAGAAGCTGACTCTGCACCCTTCTCCCCTCACTCTGCACCACCAGGTGAGGGTGCAACCCGGAGCGGAGGGCCTGTCCCCTCTGGGCAGGACCCACCTGCTAGAGAGGATATATTCAGCATCCCATATTTAATTATTTCTGGCACAGAAGCTGCCTGGTGTCCTTGTAGAATATCAGTGGTTGTGGTCACCCTGTTATGACTAAATGAGCCCATCCAAAATTTGGTTCCCCTGTTCAGACCATCGACACCATGTGCACACACCAAGAAGACATGAAAAGGTTTCTTACTCATGTAGTGAGGCTTTCTCGGGGAGAGCAGGGCAGCTCCTAAATTGGTCCAAAAATAGCTTGAGAGATCAGGGAAAAGAGACCGATTCTCCTTTTACGGTGGCTCGGCGCCGGGGCTTAGATGAGGGTTTCCCACGTGCAGACAGGGGCTTGCGTGATTCCAGCCTTCCACAGCAGTGAAGGGGGGTGGGGCAGGATTCCTCATCAGCTTGTGCGGCACAAGCGGAAGAGGGAGAGTGAGGCTTAGAAACTCTTAGCAGTCCAGCATCAAAGTACAGAGTCAGACTCTAACACAGCCTTGGAAGTCAGCTGTGTGTGCTATAACTAAGCTCAATATGCGGCCCAGGTCCATGCAGTCCCTGTAGAAACCGTGCATTGTTTACCTGTGGTTTGTTCATCGTTGCCTTCTGAGTTGAGAGCCAGCGATAGCTTCCTACCCGGAGGTCCTGTTCCAGCCTCTTCTTCAGACTTCAACTGTCAGGGCTTCTGAGTCAGATTTAACTCTTACTTCCTGCCTCTCCCCCTTCCCGACCATCTGAAGTTGACCAGGCCGCTTATCTTTTTCCATCACGCTTGCTCTTCTCCATCCAGGGGGGCCAGAGCTATATAATCGGGGTCTCAGTGGGGCTGAACGAGAGAACATGCAAGAACGTCCTTTGTGTGTGAAGTGTTCAACAGTTCAACAGATGTAGCGATTATTGCTGTTGTCGTTATTATTTTGAAGTGTTATTATCTGGGGGTGGTCTGTGATGTTAGTTTTGGGGAAAGAAGGACCAGAAAAAGGAAAAGTGAGGAATATCGCTATTCGTGATGGGCAGTTTTAGTCTTGGGTACCTGCTGTTAGTGTTAAAAGAGGACGTTCATCAGGAGATATTTGTAGAAACATGTGGTCCTAAGAGAGGAGCAATGATTGTTTGGTCGGCCCGTGCAGTAGGGAAAAATGGTAGACTTCTTTACAGCCTCAGGGCCACCAGTTGGTGAGAGCAACCATCTAGCCTCTTTCCCCAGCACCTTCCTCCACACGGGTCGTGATTGACAAGCCTGGTGCCGTCAGAGCACTTGGTCGGGTCTCCCTGCAGAACCACTTCGTGATACCCAGACGCCTCCACATGACGCTAAAGCCATTGACTGAACCTTCCCCCTTGTTGTATCAGCATGGAGCAAGCTCCAGTGTGCACGAGCATTTCCCTCCCACCTTGGCAGATCAGTCAACCTGTTGAGGAAGGCAACCTGCTGCCTCCCTTTCTTTTGTGAATATTAAAGTGTTTTAAAATTGAGTCTTTCTTTCCCCTCCAGGGCAGATCTTGAATATTCTAGAGGAGCTGAGATTGGCGAACAATACCCTTGTCTACTTCACGTCAGACCACGGAGCCCACATAGAAGAAGTGAACATCAAAGGAGAAGTTCACGGCGGAAGTAACGGGATCTATAAAGGTAAGAAAGGCTGGCGTGGTTCCACAAGCTCTGGCCTCCCAGTTTGTCCACCATTCACTTTTTCCTTGATCTTAGAGCTTTCCGGTTGTTCTCCTACCGCTCTGCAATATGTAGGACTTCCCTGTGTCATGGGAATCGGACAGGCAGAAGGCCGATGTGACTTAACGTGGCCTTCCACATTGTGGTCCCTGTGGAACTTAAAAGCCCACATCCCACGTCGAGACATTGGAAGGAGGGTGTGTAACCCCAAGTGTAAATACAACCCCATATTGCCTAATTGATTAAAACAAGACTCTCTCTACCCTATGTATGAGTTTCCCATTGCTGCTGTAACAAATTAACACAGACGTGCTGGCTTACAACAATATAAGTTTATGAACTTACAGATCTAGAACCTAGAAGTCCAAAGTGGGTGTCTCACTGTTCTAAAATCAGGTGTCAACAGGGCCTTCTGCAAGCTCTCCGGGAGAGCCTGTTTCCCCTGCCTTTTTCCGATTCTAGGGGCTGCCCGCTTTCCTTGGCTCAATGACCCTTCTTCCGTCGTAAAAGCCAACAATTTAGCATCTCCAAAGCCCCCACCCTCTCTCTCTCTCCAACCTCTGCTTCCGTAACGTCACGTCCTTCATTTCTCTGACCCTCCTCCTGCCTCCTGCTTAGAAGGGCCTGTGGGATTACACTGACCCACCTGGATAATCCGAAATCACTTCCCTACATCAAGATCATTACCTTAATCACGTCTGCAAGGTCTCTTTTACCATGTGGTGTGACATATTTACAGGTTCCAGGGGTTAGGAAGAGGGCATCTTTGGGAGGCCATTATTCTGCCTGTGCAAACCACAAGAGCATTTGAGCTGACCCTTCATTCTCTCTGCAGCATGGACCGAGCCAGTTCTATGATGGCTCAGGCATCACGCTAGGCATGGGGGATGCTCGGTGAGACCCAGCTACGGGCTTAGACAGTGCACACTCAGCAAATACGAGGCATGCATGTCTAATTCTAATGCAGAATGGCCTGGTTCACAAAGCGATGAGATACCGAAGGGTGCCTATCTGTGCTGGGGTTAGGGCCTCCAGCCAGATCCCCAGTGGATGTAGGTTGGAGGCGCAAGAAGAGATGATGCTGTTGGGGTGAAGGGAAAACTTCCCCTTTGCCTTGGGAAGGTTCACTGAAAAATCAACTCACAGTAAAAGCAGATCAATAAGAGAAAAGTTATGCAGGCCAGGTGCAGTGGCTCACATCTGCAATCCCAGCACTCTGGGAGGGAGGCCAAGACAGGAGGATCGCTTGAGGTCAGGAGTTCTAGACCAGCCTGAACAAGAGGGAGACCCCGTCTCTACTAAAAATAGAAAAATTAGCCAGGTGTGGTGGCACGTGCCTGTAGTCCCAGCTACTCAGGAGACTGAGGCAGGAGGATCGCTTGAGCCCAGGAGTCGGAGGTTGCGGTGAGCTGTGATGACGCCACTGCACTCTAACCAGGGCGACAGAGTGAGACCTTTTCTCAAAAAAATGAATTAATTAAAAAATAAGAGAAAAGCTATACTAATCTTTTAACATTTATACTCGGGAACTCAGAAAATGATGATTCAGCTCTTCAATGAGATACAAAGGTTTTTAAAGAATCATAGCTTGAAAGTAGAAAAACAGGTGTTGGGAGGGAGAGGGGAGGAGGCTTGAGTAGCCCACAAAGGTGGTCTCTTAGGTAAATGAACCTTACAGGTAGCAACCCTCAGAGAATAGATGGTAAATATTTCTTTTCAGACATTAAAAGGTGTCAGACTCTCAGTTAATCTTCTCTAGATTGGGAGGGGTTACAAATGGCTACATTCTCTACAGATGCAAATATGCAAATCCCCCCCCAACCAAAGGCAGCTTATGGCAGCCATCTCAAAATACATCAAAGAAGTATCTTTTGGGGTAAAATATTACTAATTTCCTTCAGTGCCTTCAGCGAGGTGGGCGGATACATCAGAGTTTACCTACAAAGAGATGAGAGGATGCTGATGGAATGCTTCTCTCTCTCAGTTAGTTTAGAAATACTGATCCAGCACCCTCTGTGTATCTGGTATGGGTATCGGGCCGGAGACAGCAGTAAACATAAGATGTGGTCCCTGCCCGGAAGGAATTCACGTCACCAGGTGGGTGCGTTTGGGGAGACCTATGCAGTGTAAGGAAGGGATGAAAACACCCTAGTATACACACGGTACTGGGGTGCGGGGGGCAAAGACATCCACACTCGGCCAAGGGGCTCAGGCGGACTGGAAAGGCGGCAGCCAGCCTGTCTGCGCCTGCCCCTTGCTCTCTTACACATCTTTCTGTCCTCCGGTCATTGCCGTCTTTGGCAGCGCTGGGAATGAGGAGAAGCTGCAAATGGCTTGCTCTGTGAACTGCAGGCATTTCAGTAAGGCCGGAGGACACTAGCCTGAGGCAAAGAGAAAGAGTCCTCTATTGCCCGTCCCTGAGGCTGCAGCCCGTGAAAGCTTCGGCTGCCCTTTATGTCTCCATATGCACACCCAGAGTCCTGTGCCCTGCTGACTGCCCCGGGGCAAGGAGCATTTCTTACACCTGCGGTTACCTGGCCCCCAGCCCCAAAGGGTTCCTGTGTTCAGTGCTTGTGGACAACCTTCCTAGGCTGCTCAGGCCACGTGCCACCCCTTCTCTGGGTCCCCTTGCTACAGCCCCGTTTGCACTGTGGGTTAAAGGAATGAACAGGTGTGTTTAATCTGAGCAGGATTAACCCACCCGGCTGTCCCTGTCTCTGCGTTCCTCTATGTACCCTGTCATCTTGGAGCAGTGAGAAGTGAAAACCTGTATTCCTGATCTGGGAATTCTCGGTCTTCCGGTCTTATTTCCTTGAGTCTATGGTCTGTGCAGAGAGAGTTGTGTTTATTTTACTTTTTTAGATTCCAGTGTCTCTGAAGACAGAGTTCCAGGCCGCGCTGCACGTTCTAGTTCAGCCATCCCATTCATTCTCTCCCTGAATGCCTGGTAGGTTCCAAAATAGCTCAGCGCTGCCAAGGAGGAGGCATGTGCACAAATCACAGAGATAGCGGCGGTTAGAAAGGAGTGCAGTTATGAAAGTTACACATGCAGTGCCGTGGAGCCTCAGGACAGGACAGGGGACCACAGGCTGCCACTCGCAGGGAGGCTTCCTGGGGAAGAGGAGAGTTATTGGCATTCTGCTTCGAAAGGCTGTTAGTTGACTCTTAGGAGACTGAAGGGGTATAGGTCAGAAAGACAGCATCAGGGATCTTGAATGATAGTTGGGAACTGGTGTTATCATAGAATCCTAAAAGCATGTCAGTAGCTGCTCCACAATTTTGTTTTTGGTTTTTTTTTGTTTTTTTTTTTTAGAACTGTGCAAGATTTGTTAGAAATATTTTGCTCGAGTGCTAGAAATACCATCCACGAATGACACTGTATTAATGTCTCAGCCGCTGCTCTGTCGGGAAGCATTATCCTTTTGTCAAACTTAGTTGGATTCAAGTTCACAGTGAAACAGTGTTAAAATACAGTGCCCTGAAAGAAAGATGCGGTTTTCTCATAACTGTGGGAAGTAGGTTTCTGAATGTCAAGACATCTCGTTCTCTAAAGCCACAAACTTGAACACACACCCGTGGTTTATGCAGATGCGGGGGAATCCTGCCATTTAATGCCCTGATCAGAAAAGCATCCTTCTCTGAACACCAGTGTCTTTTAGTCTCCATCAAAACCTCTTGAAAAAGATATTTAGTCTTTGAACTCATTGCCTCCTCTGTATCCCCAAGTCAAATCTGCTTCGCTAATGAAATCCATGGGCTAATTTGCTAACATGGTGATGATTAAGTCATCCTTCTATAGGATTCAACAGGTTGTTCCTTTGAATGATAATAACATTACATCCCTGCTGTAGTCTACATTTAAAAATTATTATTTAATATTCTAGGGGTGAGGGAGTAGTAACACTACTACTTGTTTCTCTCATTTCCTTTTTAAGGAAATGGGTTTGCAGTGTGATTATTATGTTTACATTTAGATATGAGTAAATTCTGTCCTTGTCAAAAGGCTCTAGCATAAAAAGGAATTGCGAGATATGAGTAGGGTCAAATGCATATTTTGGAGCTACTTCTGGCCAAATTTTAGAAATCTTGGCACTAGGTCTTTCACAGATAGAGTGGGTCCTGAAATATTTACTACTGAGAGCCCTCTAAAATAAATTTCTTCCTGTTGTCCACATGCTTTGAATGATTGTGTCAACGTAACGCTGTCGAAAGTGCAAGGGGATGTTGGCTTAGGTCTAGTTGCTCATTGCACAAAGATCCAATTATTAAGACAACCAGGATTGCCGAGAAAGAAAGGAATTTTTTTAATACAAAAAAAGTCTTGTTGGGAGAAGTCATCTCAAAGCCAGCTCCCCGACTAACAGAGACCATGGGCTTCTCCAGGAGGGGCGGCCTGCCTTGGAGCAGCTCGGTGTTACTAACAAGGGTGTGTGTGCTGGGCAGGTCCTGGCGGGTCGCGAATCTTGGCATGGGGAGGTCTGCCCAGGGGCTGTCAGAATCTCAGCCCCTCGTCCTGCAGAAAATCCACCACTTCTGGGAAGCAACTCGAAAGGTCAAGTTATTAGTTATTTCAGAGAAGGGATTATTAAAAAAAAACACACACACACACATACACACATAGGGGTCACTGAAATTTGTTCATAGAGCCGGTGACACTAATAAAACCAATTTTCTAAGGAATAATCCATCTTCCTGTAAAGAATTAAGGAATCATGTCTCCAGTAGAGCTTCCAGTTAATTGGACAGTGTTCTCACACCGTGTTATTATGATTTTCTTAGACAGCAGGATAAATAGGTAAATAACAAAATATCCCGTACCCATTGCCTTGGCCTGCGACCCTTTATAGCTATTAAATGTAGACAATCCATCAGGGCTATTGAAATACTGAAATGTCCACACTCCTACTTTGGTACCTCGGGAGTAGGAACCACTGCTTGGAACTAACGGAGGACTGAAGATTTCTGTGTAATCCTGAACTCTCTCCAGGACGTGGATTATGGCTCTCAGTTTGTGTCTTTGCACCCTGGGCTGGTATCGGGTATATCTCGATCAGCGGTGTGGGCGAGTGTTGGTAGATGCTCCATTCTGCATCCGCATCTGTGTCGAGGCAGTTACACGAGCGCTCAAGACGAGGTTGCGCTCTCTCACTGAAGGAGCAGGTGGCCCCATCCCCAGCTTCGCTTGTCTACGCCAAGGTTTTAAGCCCGGGGGGCTCCTCTTACAGAAAGAGAGGTGCAAGCGAGTTCATGGATGCTCCCGCTCAACCTGCTTCACCGGCTCCTCCTCAGCTGAGCTTCCTTTCAGTGTAGGAGCTCTCCGGGGCTCCATCCTGGGCCCTGCCCCGACACACTTGCCATCTGTGATGTCACCCAAAACTGTGACCTCACACAGCGTCCGAGGGCTGGTCCTCCACACGCCCAGCTTGGCCCTGCCTGGGAGCCCCACCTTGAGTCCAGCTGACACCACTCCACCCGCCCATCCCCATCAGCTACTGCCTCCTCTGGGCCACCGTGGTCTCTCTGGAGGACCTCTCTGATGGGTTTCCTGGTGCTCTCCCCTCTTCCTACGATCCATTCTCCACCCAGACACCACACTGAGCTTTTACAAACATAAAGTCAGCATACTCTCGTGAATTTCTGAGGTTGATGTAGTAAAGTATCACAAACTGGGTGGCTTAAAGGCAATGGAAAGTTATCCTCTCTCAGTCCTGGAGGCCGGAAGTCTGGAATCCAGGTGTAGAAGTGCTAGGCTGTCTCTGAACCTCTAGGGCAGGATCCTTTGCTGCCTCTTCTTAGCTTCTGGTAGCTGCAGCAGTCCTTGGCATTCCTCCACTTGCGGACGCATCTCTCTGATCTCTGCCTCCGTCTTCACGTGCCTTTCTTCCTTTCTTGAAACACTGTGATACCTTGCCATGCACGGGAAGTAAAGTGCAGAGTCTGCACCCCACTGTACCTAGTCCCACCGTGCCCGGGCCCAGCTTCACTCTTCTCTTCTCCTCCTGGCTTTTGTTCAGGTCCCTCAACACCTTAATCTGTCTCCACCTTAGGGCACTGCAGGGCAATTCCTTCTGTTGGAAAACCCACCCCCTTGTCTTGGCATGGATTTGATCTTTCACGCACGTGATGCCCGTGTAGGGTCTCCCTGTAGCACCAGGTCCAAAGTCCTTGTACTCATCCCACCACCTTATTCCAATTCCTTGCAAGTCTGCTATCTTACCAGTTCACTGTCTTACTCGCTCATACTCTGACTTTCCTATTACAGTGGGAGCCCCGCGGGAGCTGGGATGTGGGCTGCCTTATTCACCACTGTACCTTAAATCACCATGCAGTGGGCATTTGATACGTACTTGCTGAGTGAGGAGCATTCAGGAAGTCCCTGGGGATGTCCCCCCTTTTCCCTAAAATACCCTCCCTTAGATGGGACCAGACTCCTAAGATTTTCTCATAGCGGAGTTGAGAGTGGTCAGCCTCCTCCTCGTGGTACAGGATGTCCCATAACCTCAGAAGAGAGCAGGTCTGGCTTCATTTCCATCCCTCTCCCAAGTCAAGGTCACCAAGTCACCCCGAAGAAGGCTCTTCCTCCCGCCCTTTCCCTCTGCCTACAGGCAAGTAATAAATGCCAATGGAAGGGATAAATTAGCACTGTAGACGGTGTCTGCAAAGGTGTGGCGGAGGGGAGTCATATTTTCCTGAGCATCCGAGAATGTAGAGTTTGTGCACATGCAGAGCAATGCTTTTAAAAATGCCCCCATGGCTGCATGTGAGGCACCGGCTCCCGGGCGTTTCTTCCCTGCCTTGAGTGCAAATTCCAAAAGCAACTGAGTGACTTCCGTCCCTGCCCACTTAGGAGTCACTTCTCACAGTTGCTGGTTGTGGCATCGCCTGCCCTCGTGAGATACTAACGCAACTTTCAAAGAGCCAGTGACACTTTTATTGGGGGAATAAACACCAGCGAGAAGCTCTGGTAGTTGATTATGAGGTCGTTATGTCTGGGGTTTGATCTTCAGATGTTGGCAAACATTTTTATCAGCTTCCCAAGTGTTGGCAGAGCTTCCCCGTCTTCTGCAGCCTTTTCCCCTTTGGGAGAAGATCACGTTATCATCACTCATCCCTTCACTCACTCTGTTAAGTCTGACTGACATGCGTTACTGCGTGTTGACTCTATAGAACGTGCCCGGCGTGGGGCTGGTGTCTTAGGGTGCAAGGGTGCAGCATACGGGGTCTCTGACCACTAGCAGGTACATTCTACCTGTTGAGCTTGAGATACAAAGAGGTCATTTCAGTGTGACCTACGGGTCAGGGAACGCTTGAGGAAGAATGGTAGCGGCAGTTACCCAACCTGGGGACGCAGAGAACCCTGCTGGAGGGGCCGACGTTGCGAAGTGTCGGCTAGCGGAGGACAGGCAGGAGGTACATGCTAGGCAGGCATGTGATGCTTATGGTGAGCAAACGAGCAGTTGATGTTTCCAGAGGTAAAGATGTAGGCGAGGGAATCGGGTGCTGAGGCTGGTGAGAACTAGAGGGCTAGGAGATAGAGACATGGTACCGCAGGCAGACACCGAGCTCTGCCTGTGGGTGAGGAAGGACACTGGAGGGTGTTAAACCAAGGTGGGACGTGGACAGATTCAGGGCCCACTCTGGCTGGAGCGTGGACTTACCAGACCCCCGCAGGGTGTGGTCAAACACCAAGCAGTTGATGGCAGTGTTCTGAGCTGAGGGAGAGGAAGAAAGGGGAGGATGGGTTCAAGTCCGACTTTGGTGGTAAAATATGCATCACTTGTTAACTGCCTGGCTACGGGGAGCCAGGGTATGGCTGGTGGCATTGTGTACTCACACTATAGTGGTGACAATGATTGGGAACGCCAGACGCTGCACACGTGAAGTCATTGGGACGGGAAAAATAACGAGTTTCAGTTTTGAAGTATTGAGTTTGAAGACCTTACATCCAAGTTAACGTATCGGACAGGAATGAATTAAATATACATACGTAAATATAAAATTGCTGGCTGGGTGTGGTGGTGCACGCCTGTAATCCCAGCTACTCAGGAGGGTGAGGCAGGAAGATTGCTTGAGCCCAGGGGTTCAAGGCTGTATGTAGTTAGCTGTGATTGCACCACTACATTCCAGCCTAGGTGACAAAGCAAGACCACAGCTCTCAAAAAAATGTGTGTAAGGCCTGGGATGTGCCCCTTGGATTTGGAAAGAAGGCATCTATTGGTGAACCTTGCTTGAGAAATTGATGGTGCTCGTTGGGCAGAAGTCAGGCTGAGGCTGCACAGAGAATGAGTTGGAAGTGACAACATGAAGATGCTGGATGTTCACAGTTTCAAAGAAGCTCAGGTGAGGTGGGAAGGGTACCTCATGGTTTTTTGGATGGACAACTTTGTGCATAATTGGAGAGCGCGTTTGCTTTGGTAAATCCAATGGTGTTGGCCATTGATTGGGTACTGGGTGTGAGGGAAAGGAAGACGGCAGAGATGTCTCTTGTGTTTTTGGCTTGAATGGTTGGGTGGATGAAGGTACCCTTTGGGGATGAGGACTCGTGGGCAGAGGTCCACATTTGCTGGGCATGATGGGGAGGCTGTGAGGTCATTTAGTGTAAGGAGAGAAGGGAGTCAAGGATCAAGACTTGAGGAACGTTAACACAAAAGTGAGGCGGAAGATGATAAAACCTAACGAAGAAGATAATGTGAGAGTGATCGGAGAGATGGGGAGAGAATTGAGAGAGAGGAGAAAGTTCATGGTCAACAGAAAAGAACGTTGCTCAAAAGCCAAGTCAGATGGTGACTCAAAGAGTTCATTGCATTGAATACATATGTGATGTTAATAAGCTTATTTTCAGAGGAGAGAAAGGGGCAGGGAACTAACGGATGGAAGGGTGGTTGAAGGTGAGACAGCTTTCAAACCCTGTTGAGACATTTGCCGGGAAAAGAGGCAGGCTGAAAGGACATTTGCTCCAGGGAAGACTGAAGCGTATTGAATTCTCTTGAGTATGCTTTAACAGAGAGGGCATTAAGATACAAGGGGTAAATGAGAATGTCAGATGTCTGAGAAGATCATGAGAGATGAAATCCAAAACACAGAAGGAGGACTGGTCTTTGGAAGGTGGAGAAATGTTCTCTACGCAAGAGGGAAGGAGTTATCCACTGAAGGAGGTTGGTGGGGGGGACGAGGGAATTGTGTAGGATGTGAAGGTGACAAGTAGAACAAGGGGCCAGTTGACATCCTGGTTGCATTTAGGGATTTTACAGCAGCAGTAAAGGGACCCTATTTTGTCACTTCCATCAGAAGCACAAAGCTGAGATGATCTAGATTTATAGAGAACAGATAGATATTTTCATGGAGGGCTGGTATCTGGCTGGGAAGGCAGGAATGCATATCCCAGGATGTGTGGACGTCCGTGTGTTGGCAAGAAAGTGATTGAAATGGTGCATTCTGTGATCCGCTGGTATAGGGACCAGACAGCTAGGTTAAAATTAGCAAATACCCTGAAAATTTAAGTGCCACTTGCAGTGACTGGAACTGTCCACTTAGGGAATCGAACTGCGGAATACCACAGTCTTAGGGCCGCGGACAGAGTGATTTGATTGCATTGGCTTCAGCCGACAAAACACGTGACCCTAACGTCACACAGTCGATGGAGAGGGAGGGTGAGATTCCGGGGTGGCAGGGTCGTGGCCAAGTGGGACTAATGTGGCCGTGGTGGGTAGACTGGGCTCTACAAGGGCAGGGGGTTGGGATAGCTCCTGTTATGAGCCCATTTTCCTGGGAGACACAAAAGGTGAGTTTCTCTTCTGAGAGTCAAAGGACAAGCTGTTGGGTACGACTCCGGTGGAGAAAAGCTTCTTCGGAGTGGAATGTATTAGGGAAATGAAACATCCTAGCAAAGTTGAGAGACCAGAAGACACCGGAAATAGGGATTTGTAATCACATTCATGGTTGTCTCCAGCAGTACTTTTCATTGATTAATTAATTCATTATTTTATTTATTCAGAAATATATTGAGCACCATCTATTTGGAAGGTGTTACACTGTGGACTTTAGTTGACTCAGCGGTAGATTAGATAGAGTCTGTTCTGAAGTACCATTTGTCCGGTGGAGATGATGAGACAGGCATAGAACTGGTTGTCATACATCCCGTAAACTTGAACTGGAAATTGAGAGCAGGGGTAATATTACCTGCAGCGGTTGTCGTAGAAGGCTTAATGAAATCGGAAGGAAGGGCATGCTATCGAGATGTGCAGGTGTTTCTAGAGATGATTTATGTGTGGGGGCAAGTCCTCTCAGAGCAGAGGTCAGGAGTGATGGGACTTTCCAGGCCACAAGAAAGGAAGAGCTGTTTATGGGGACATTTACGTGAAACTCAGCTCAACCAAGAAGTGATGTCAGGAAGGTGGACCACTGCCAGGGTACAGTTAGATCACATTCCAGGCTAAGATATGTGTTTTTAGTTCTTCATTCTTGCAGAAGATATTAAGAAGGAATCCAATTAAATAAGAATAAATAAATTTTCAGTCGATGTTGCTGTGGTATCTCCTCCAAATATGAAGGATTTAATATTATGGAGTAAGGACACAATTGGTTCCCTTGTGCCACCCCCAAAATCAAAAGTGAATACATTAGAACAGAGGTGGCCAAACTATATGGTGTAGGCCAAATGCGAACAGACATATGATTTTATAAATAAAGTTTTATTGACATGCAGCCACGCTCATTTGTGGATTTCTTGTTCCTGGTTGTTTCTTGGCTACAACAGCAGAGTTGAGTTGTTGAGAAAGCCACCCAGAAAGCCTAAAATAGTTATTTTCTGGCTCTTTAGAAAAAAAGTTTGCAACCCCTGACTTAGGTGACTTAGTGGTTAGATGTATTGATTAAGTAGTCACTCTTAAGTGTTCCCACTGTGTCCGTTAATTTTAAGGATGTTTTCCAATTCTTTACCCCTCATTTGAAAACTGACATCAGTAGGTCTTTGTTCCATACTTTCTCCCCTGATAACAGGTAGGTAATAGGTTAATAGAACCTAGACAAATATTGGTGTATCTCCCATCTGCAACTTGTGGGTGTTAGTCCCTGGCATGAGTAAATCAAGGAGAGTGTAAAATGTAGCATCTTGGGCGAGAAAACATTGAGTGTGAATTATACTCGTCACATGCTTCAGTGTGGTTTGTGTCAATTCGTGGAATGAGTGTTATCCCGGCTGGGGAGATGCTCAAGAGAAAAAAAAGGAAAAATAGAATATTTCATACAGCTCTGCTCAGATCAAGCCTAAGAATGACTAGCATATGCTCTTGCCATTAAAAGTGATTTGACCCGCTGTGTGGTAGCATTTGAGAGGACAGAAATAGAAGCCCGGTTTGGAAACAGCTGTTCCTCACAAGAGTCTAGGCGTGGCTTGTAGAAGCATCCTCTCTGCGCCAGCCTGGGGAGACCCGCTAACTCGGCCGCCATCCTTCTGTGTGCGGGATGCCGTCAAGACGTTAAAAGTGTGAATCTGACAATCACTCAACCAAATTTTAAACTTAGACCATGACTTCTTCTCTGCTCAGAAATTTTCAGAAAAAAATAATCGCCCGCCCCAACTTTCCTAAGCTTATTATTTCTCTTTTGCAACCCAGCTCAATATCTATTGACACAAGGCAGTTTTCCCCAGGTAAAAAACACGTCTTGTGGTTTTCGTTGGCACTCAGGCAGGGTTGTCTCTGAGTAAACCTGGGCTATCCCTGGAGACTGTGGGTTCCTGTAGGGCGAGACCCCGTTCGTATATCACCGTGTGCTCTATAGGATTCTGTCGGCATGCGATGAGAGTTATATCGGTGGGTGTATCGCGGCTATCCTTGGAGAGGGGGTTCCTGGAGGGCACAGTCCCCACTCACTTATCTTGGTGTCTCCTTCTGGGATCTGAACATCAGTAAAGCTAGCTAAGTTTAGTAGGACAGGTTCTAGAACTCTCCCTGGCGCCGTCAATTACATGCTGCGTAAACTTGGCCAGAGTTCTCTGAACTGTGAAACAGGGTGTCCGCCTCGCCGAGGGACGGAGTTAATCAGAGGCTCACAGGAGTTAATAATGTATGTAATGAGCTGGAGTGGATTCGAGGACATGTTAAGCTCCATCATGATTCCTGACCAGAGTAACTCTCTGCTTAACAAGTGTCTGCTGAGCCAGCGAGGCAGCCGGTGTTCACGCCCTGAGTCCCTGTGAACTCCACACACTGGTGATGACAGTGGTGCCTGGGAGGACCGTGGTTTTTAACCCTGACAGACACATCTTGAGCATGTCCTCTTCCACGATCACGGCAGGGGGAACGAGACTCAGCTGCACCATCCGACAAGCGGTGGTATTCGCTTATCAACACACGCCTGGAAACGTGTGATCATGCTTCATCAAGCATGTTTTTCCTTAGGCAGCGTGTGCTAGGATGTGTTTATCATCTGTTTAAAGTTTAAATTTTTTTTTTTGCCGTGGCTGTTGTAAAAACCCTCCTTTTACAACTTTAGAAAAGTGCACGAGATTATGTTTATTGGTACATTTGTTCAGTTTCTGAATACAGATTAAGAACTACAAGAGGAGAGTCTTATGGTGTTACACGTGGTGGGTTCAGATCTTCCGGCTGAGCTCATCAGCAGCATAACATTTTGTGGTCAGAGTACTAGCTGTGGGTGAAACCAGCCCTGCTGCCGCCACAACGGCTGGTCAGGAGGTGACTGGATCTGGAGGCTGCAGGCACAGCTGCCCCCACAATTCCGAGCCTGCTCTGCGGGCACTCTCTGCATCTTACCTGAGCAGAGGTGAGCCACTTCTTCATCCCCAGGCAGAAGGGTTGCTACGAGGTGGCCATTTGTGGCTTGCAGCTCGTTTGGGGATCTGGAATCTCTGTCAGGGTATGATATTTCTCGGGTCTCTCCAAGAGTTTTGTTTTGTTTTCATAGTAGTTGTACATCAAGCCACGCTCTCATAACACTGATCTCCCATCACCCGGAGGTCTGGAGTAGTAGCAAAGTCCCCCGAGGGGAACAGATCCCCGGCATGTGAAGCATGATATACACAGAGTTAGGTGCACCTGTGGACTTCCAGGCACTGTCTGCTTTCAACAGCTGCGCTGCTCTGCTCCCCCCCCCCGCCCCCTCTCCCCCACTCTCACACGGCTCTGCAGCCAGGTGTACTCCTTGCCTCACCTGGTGAGCCGCCATCAGCCATCCTAGGACATTGCCTGCTGCCCTAAAGATGATGCACGTATTAACTCTTGCGGGGGTAAAACATTTACTCTGTCTCAGAGTCCCTCTAAATTCTACAATTTGGGTGTGTCTTTCTGAGTTTCTAAAGGTGGTGTACCTACGGTCCTGTTCTGGCAGGGCACAGACAAAGCTTGGCGCCAGTGTTTTGCTACCAAGATAAAGTAATATTGGAGAATTGTCTACATTCACGTGCTTTGGGGTCAGTGGGACAAAGCAGGATTCGTATCTGTAACTCTACCACTTGCTAAAAGAGTAGCCTCCAGCATATAACAGCTTTTTCTCAGTCTCAGATCGTGCAGCTGTAAAATGGAGAGAAATAGTTTAGGATTTAATAGTAAGGATTCAATGATATAAGATGCCTACTCCAATCCATGTCGCATAATAAATGATCAGTTAAAGTTACCCATTATTATTATCAAGAAACCCAATCTTTGTACAACCCTCTGAGGCAATTCTCGTTGTCTCCACTTTGACTTGGAGAATGCAGAATCACTTAGTGACCTGGTGAAGTTATATATACATAGAAAATTCATATATATATATATATATATATGAGAATCAGTTTAGATTTACAGAGATTTACAAAGGTGGTAAACAGAGTCCCTGTATACCCTTAACTCAGCTGCTAACATTGATTTCCAATGTAATCCTACACAGCCATAGTGTATTCCTCAAAATTAACCTTGGGACATCATTATTAACTGACTTCACTCAGATTTTACTAGTCTTTCCATTAATGTCCTTTTTTCTGTTCCAGGATCCAATTCACAATGCCATGTTGCATCTAGAATATAAACTTTTAGAGGGTGCTTTTTCCTTATTTTAATAGTTTGGTCTATATTCCTGTTTATTTTGTTTCATTTTAACCAAGAAAGAGATACATATATGCCATCAAAACCATTCCCGAAACTAGCCCTTGTGTTCTTGTTGTTGTTATGTAGCAAGCACTTACTTCATCGTTTAATTTAAAGTGAAAGGTCTGTGACTTAGATCAAGGAGGAGGACAACCAGATATAATTCACACACGGAGATTCCTTCCAAAGCTCTGCTCTGGGCTCTTGAATGAATGACAGCAAAGTAGTTAAACTTCCCATTTTTGCATGTGACCTCTGAGAAGCAGGAATCACAGTAGCTGTCAGAGTATTACGTTAAGATGATGTTGAAAAAATAAAAGACGGGAAGACTTTTAACCTTCTTAGGAGGCAACCGCAGAAACCGTCAGCTATGCCGTGAACTTCTGCATGTTTCTCCCCTCAGCCAGCGTCTGTGCACATGGAGTACCCAAGTGCCCACAGCGGGACGGGCCTGCTGATGTGAGGACATGAGTCTACTGTCCTCAGCTGGCAGAAACCAGCTTTGGGAGATGCAGATTGGTCGCAGGGGCCCTGAAACTTCTGTCTTCAGCAATTGGCATCCTAAATTTAAATGGCATCTGTGTCCAGGGTGAATCGCATATGATATCCTTGCTAGGAATGAGTGTTCTTTTTCAGCTGGCTCTGTTTCCATTTAACTCTCTATTTAATGCTTTGCACCAGCTTGTTGAGAACAGGCTGTTTCTTGGAGTAGCTGAGCGGGCGCCTGCTCCCTTTGTTGCGGCCTGACTTCCTGAGGCCACTCCCGCAGTGGTGCTCAGCTCTGCGCTTGGCTTGTTACTGAGTCGTTTATGCCGAGGGAAGCGGTGCTTATTCATCCATCTGTGGGCCACCAGCACGGCTTGAGGGCCTTCAGCCCTGGCCTCTCTGAGCCCCAAACTGGCAAGCCCTGTCTCCATCCCCTGGTGGAGATGTTGGTGATGTAGGGGCCGAGGAGAAATGTCCCCTTCACCCTCTGAAGGTTCTCTGAAAATCTGCTGACAAAAGGCAGATTAACAGGAGAAAAGGCATACAAATTTACCAGTGTGCATGAGAGCCTTACAAAGTAGAACTCAAAGAAAAGGCCAGATGGTTGGCGCTTTTGTACCATCTTGAGGTTACAGAAATAACAGGGCCTAGATCCTGGCAGGACAGGTTACTGGAGGGGGCGAAAGGGAGGCCTGGCCTGGCACAGGTGGTCTTGCCGTGTGGACGATGCCTCCCAGGGGCAGCCCTCAGAGAGAAGAGATGTGAGTGATGCTTCCTTTAGATCCTAAAGGTGTCAGACTCTCAGCTCATCTAGAAAAGGGAGGCCGTGGGAGACAGCCAGCTGCGTCAGTGCACGTTTCCTCTGCAGATGCAGACCTCCCTACAAAAGGCAGCTTCTTTGCAGGGCTCCTTCTGTCTGCAGACCCTCTGAGCAGCCGTCTCAAACTATGTCCAACAAGTAGATTTTGGGGTGAAGTATTTTGGTTTCCTTCAGTGACTGTCTTCTGACATGATCTGCTGACATGCTGATCCACTCCAAAGTCCTGCTTCCAGCCTCCCCGGCACCCTCTCGGTGTTGTGTTTATTATCTTCCAGTTGCCTCATTCACACAAAGCCTGTTTCCTCCATTAGGCTGGTAAGAGCTGTCCTGATAATAAAATAGCAGCGATGATGACCATGGCCATTTCTGTGCCCTTCTTCTCTTGCAGGCACTAGGCCAGGCAGTTGGGATAATCATTCCGTGGGATACTAACAGGAACATTGTGAGGATGGCCAGGCTGTTTGCCCCAGGGCTTGGCGCTGGTGCGTTCCTTTCCTATGGCCGCTGTAATAGTTGGCTACAAACAAACTGGGTGGCTCAGAACAACGTGAATTTCTTGTCTTAAGGTTCCAGAGGTTAGAAGTTAAAAACTGGGTCCTCAGGGTGTTGGCAGAGCTGCATTTCTCTCTGGGGCCCCTGGAAATGCCTTTTCTGGCTTCTAGAGGCTGCCTGTGTTCCTTGGCTTCTCTGTCTTCAAAGCCTGCAGCGTGGCATCTTCTGGTCTCTCTCTGTGATTGCAACCCCTGCTTCTCCGACTCCCTCTCCCCTCGTAAGGACCCTGTGATCCCACTGGAACCACTCGGACAGCGCAGGATGCTCTCCTCATCTCGAAATCACATCTTCAAAGTCCCTTTTGCCATATACGGCAGCATGCCCAGGTTCCAGGGATTCGGATGCTGACACTGGGGTGTGGGGACAGGGCACCTTATTTTGCATACCACAGCTGGTAAAAACTCAAAATGGACTTTCAATTCCCTGACCCCAGAGGCATTGATTTGAGTCTTTGTTGCCTTAAGATTCGAGACTCTTCTGATTACAGAGTCATTGCTCATGTCTACCCCACGATGCTGACCATGTCATACACGGTGGTTACTGTAGCGTATACTTTACTTATTACTTTTTTCCTACTACAGTATATTTGCTCACAAAATACTCATTGAATCCACATAATCAGAACACTTGGTTCTTCCAAATGGACTGCCCCACGCGGAGCGCGGAAGAGTACGTTCAAGTGAGCGTTGAGGAGACTGAGATTTCCCGCTGCCTCTCTTTTGATATTCCAGGAGGAAAAGCCAACAATTGGGAAGGAGGCATTCGGGTTCCAGGCATCTTCCGATGGCCCGGCGTGATACAGGCTGGTCAAGAGATTGACACGCCAACTAGCAACATGGACATCTTCCCCACGGTGGCCAAACTGGCCGGATCGCCACTGCCTGAGGACAGGTACCGTGACTGGAGGGCGGCTGGTGTCGTCTAGCTGTGAGAGCACTTTGGTTGTCTGCATAATGGCATGCTACCTCCGGCCAGGCTCCGTAGGGGGCTTATGGGTGGGTTAGCCAAGGTAAACCTCCCCCACCCCACTGTCAATCCGGTTATCCCAGAGGGAAATACACTCAGAGGCCCCGCACATTTTCAGTGGCCAGGGGTGGGGAAGGATGGTGTTTAACGGAGCCTTCCTCTTTGAGCGTCCTGCTGGTGCCGTTGTTCTCAGTCGGTCCGTGCCCACCATCGGCTTGCCGCCATGCAGCTGGGCGACCGCCCCTCGGGCCTCCCACGCTGGGATCCCACATGTCTGCCTCTGGCCTCGCTCAGCTGCTCTCAGCTGCGACAGCGAGAAAGGCGTGTAATTCCCCGGCTCAGGCCCCGTGCCCCGGCATGTCTTGACTGAGCAAGTTCCAAATGAGATGTCTTTCTCTTAGGCTTAAATACAACTTCGTATGACGTTGCCGATGGTTCCCTCGTAAGTGTTATTACCAATCTGAAGGGTTTTAAGGGAAGCACACTGATTAATTGTTTTCATTAGTTTGGTGGCAGGCCAGGCGGATGTCACGCAGGCGGCCGCAAATCTTGTTTAAATTCGGCCGCCGTCGGAAGGAGGAGGAAAGGGGAAACCAAAGGCGACCACGGCAGCTCCGCCAGAGCAAGCCCAGAGTTGGGTTTTCTCACCCCCTGTTGCTCTCTACCTTGTGTCCTTACTGTGTTCAGCTCCGCTCCGCAGCATATTCCTAGGCACGTGCACAGATGAGAAACACGGCGATGACAGTTCAGCCATGCCCAAGCTTTGTGGTCTCAAGACCCCTTTTCATTCATCAGTGATTTAGGACTCCAGTAATCTTTTGTTTATGCAGGTTATATCCATCGGTGCTTATCGTATTATCAGTTAAAGCAGATTTTTTTTTTAAACATGAAAGTGCCCCAAGCGCATGCACTATTTCATTGGCTGATACAGCGATGACATCATCATCCACCCGGGAGGGCCACTGGCAAAGTGCACCATAGGCTGGCGGCAGAGTGATGGCGAGAAACACAAAGAATGCCTTCCTGTTGCCGTGGGAGCAATGTCGGCCTCCCAGACCTCCTGAAAGGGTCCCAGCGATTCCCAGGGATCTCTGGACCACACTCTGAGACTAGCGGGTGCTCCGGATAAGAGCAGGGATTCTAGAGCCGCTCTGCCTGGGTTCATATCCTTGTCTCCACTGCAGGCCAAGTACTTAATCTTCCTGGGCCTTCAGTTACTTGTCTGGAAAATGGGTTCCATAATAGAACTGATTTTACAGGGTTGATATGAGGATTGAAAACATCCATGCATGTAAAGTGCAATACAGAGAACTCATGAATTATTTGCCATTTTTGTCCCACCCCCTGTATTAAGGTCATAGTAAGGTGTCCATAAGCTCAGTACCTTCCTCTTCCACATGTAATGTCCATCCAAGGCCATAAAATCTGTGGGCTGAGGGGACTTTTAAGGCCTATTCTAGTTAACCTATTCTTTTTTCCACTCTAGCCATAGAAAACCTGGCGGCCGTAACTCACAGAAAGTCTTTTCTATATAAAGCCAGAAATCTCACTCCTGTGTCATCTCCTCATTGGCCCCAGTTCTCAACTTTGGAATAAAACTTAATACTTCCTCAAGTAGCTCAAACAGAGTGTTCAGGCCATTTCCTGCTGAAATAATATTTAAAATATTAATATTAAAATCATCACTGCTCGTCATCTTTGTAACACCTGAGAATGGCTGTCTGCCCCGCTGGGGAAAGGCAAGGGAAGGGAAAAGTTCAGAGGCAAAGAGGAAGCTTCCCTAAACAGACAGCTTCTTGCTTCCACCTCCTCTCCATGCCTGTCCAGGGCCAACGGGGGGTGAATCTATGTTTCTTCTGTGAGCTGGTTGAAGAAGGAAAGAGCCTCCCTCTAAGATAGACCCAGATGTCACGTGGGTGAACTCGTGACATCAGTAGAAGGAAGTCTCGGTGTTGAGGATCTCCATCCAAACATTTCAATAACGGCATCTAGATAAATTAGAGACACAGCTATCTACCCTTTAGAAAACAGCCTTACTTACCTCTTTCCTATGAAGGTTGGAGGGTGTCAGCTTCCTCCGTTTCCCGCCAGAGCAATACTAAATTTACGTTTCTCAGGAGAAGGAACTCATTCGCAGGGTTGAGCCCACGCTGTTTGATGAGCGCCTAACAAAGTGCCTTCGCGCCTTTCTGGGTGTTTTTGCCTGAAGGAGAGAATGTCTGTCCAGCAGACTCCTGTTCTTTAAGAACTGTGTCTAGCAGGAGCCTTTCCCGGCCAATCAAAGCTTGGAGGGACATCAGAAGCGCTTAGATCCAGGGTTTCTGCTTAAGTAAAGAGAGAGGGGTCTGCGGGTGCACAGGAGAGAGTTTTGCAGCATCTTAACGCTGCGGTGAGGATAGTTCTCTAATTCAGCCCCACGGCGCGCACATGTGAGCGAGATTTCTGTGCGGCAGTGAATTTTTCCTTCGTGCACACTTGAGTGGTTCGTTTGCATGCAGCGGCAGGACTTATCAAAAGAACTCTCAGTGTCCGTCACCTCAGGCAGATTAAGGAAAATCACTCTCCCCCGTGTCTCCAAATAAGCTGATTCTGGAAATAAATGGAGAGCAGCCTATTTTTTTGTGTGTCATAAAAGGCAGGTAACGGGGACTTTATAAAAGAAGAGTCTAATACCCAAATGTATTCATTCATTACAATGCAGAACCTTTCTGTGGTTCTCATCTTTGCAAGCAGATACAATATGGTCATGATAAGACTGTGACCTTCCTATTTTTGGTAATAAAGAATCACAACAGGCCGTAGCTGGTTAAACTTTTTGGAAAACATCTGAATTCTAGCCACAGACCATTGAGCTGCGAGGGAAGGGAACCGTGCTGGCATCCCTGAGAATCAAAGTTGAGAGGTAAAATAGTTAGGTCTCCTGTTCCATAGTTAAAATAAAATTAAATTTAGTTTTTGTTTTAAGTTAGGAAAAGAAATTAATACTTTAATCCTCAACATGGCTTTTTAAAAATGCAGACAAGGAAGGGATGGAGTTAACCTCTCCCAGTAACTTTTACTGACTTGCAGCTAAGTCAGGACACAAGGTCCGTTCAGTGGTGTGGTGTAGGTGAGGACCTGAGTGAGCTCTGCCTCGTTTGCATTTGTTTTGCAGAATAAAAGGTGACGTGAGCAGTCCCAGCTTTGTTAAGTGCAGCCGTTCTATTCAACTATAGCGGAGTGTTTCATGTTTACAAATGTAAACATATATTTCTAAATTGCGAAAATATAACCTTTCCAGATGCTGAGGATTCCCTTTGGTTTATTACAGATAGCGGTGCTTTCTCCTGAAAATGTGCCCTTAGTGATTGCTTTCTACGCCGAAATCACTTTGTTTTGAGTATCGTACAGGCAGCTCACTCACCAACACCCTCCCTCAACTTAGCCTCTGCATCAGTCTCCAAAACCTTCTCTTCCGCATCCCCCCAAGCCTTTTCCTGCTCCTGTGGTCCTCCATGCGTTCCCGGAGTTGGCCAGGCAAGGGCCAGGTGGGAGGACATTCCAGGTGAGAGACTGAGCAGTGAGTGAGAGCACAGTACATTCGTGGAGGAATGAGGTCACTGTGTTCCCAGGAAGGTTTCCAGGACATGCTGTTTTTGATTATGTGAGAGTTGTCCCCATGCTGTGTAACTTTAGACCTGAAATCCTGAAACGGAGGCACCTTGGAAACGGATTGTTAGTAGCGCTATCCTCACGGTCAGTCGGGAACCCTAGGAGAATCATCTCACCTTCTGACTTAAGAACAATCCCAAATGAGCACCTTTTCTTTACCAAGAGTCACAAGGACACTAGGAGAGAGCTTATCCAATGTTATCGCATTGGCTATCTATGCAAACTTGTTCTGAAAACTTCAGTTAGTTTGCAGGAAAAGGCCCGTTAGACTATTTCCATCGAAAACAGCAATGCTTCTTGTCACGTAGAAAGTGGATTGGCCTGTCTCCCCCAAATCAGGACATGATAAAAACACGTTCGCACTAGCAGCATTAATAGAAATGTCCTGCTCTCCAAGTTATTGCTGCGGTTAACTGCAAATCCCACAGGTGGTTTAGAACAATCCCAAGTATTTTGATAGCTTACACACCACTTAAAAGTTTAGCTCAGTAGGGTCGCTTTCAATTTTTCATGGCTGAAATGAGTCTGTCTTTGACAGGCCATATTTCTGCAGCCCTGTTAAACGGTGGCTTTCCGTAGCCCTGTGATTTATTGTCTGCTTCTAGGAAAGAGCATGGTAGGTGTAGGATATTTTTTTAAAATGAGTCTGTCTCCACATTTGAAGAAAAGGAAGTTTGCAGAATAGACTTTGTTCCCCTCCTTTCAAAAAGAAAATCCCAATGTTTTGCTTTTAAGTAAGAAAAAATTTATGAGACTTGGAGTCTTATTTTGTTAATTAAATCTCTTTTTTTATCATGACCAATTTCGGTTATGAAATACTGATCCTAAGACAGCAGTTCCATCTCCCACGTTCTTAGATCACATGTTGAGTTTTGTTGGCAAATGAAAATAATAAAAATGAAAGCCAGCCCAGAGTGAAGAAGTTAAGGTCGAGACTGTGCCCGAAAAACGGAGGTTACATCTGTGTTCTGGGGAGTCACAGAAAGACCGTCTGTCCCCCTGCGGGTGTACAGGGCAGGGGAGGATGGACAGCCTCGCCTCTTGTGTGTCACCTTTAGACCATTGTTTGCCATGGGGGGCTTTTCATAGTGGAATTCTCATACCTGCCCACCTGCCTGCTCACCTTTTCCTTTCTTTCCACCCTGTTGAGCATCTCACGTTAGAAAGGCCTGGGTTTTTCCTGAAAGGGATTTGCAGGGAAGGCTGCACAATGCCTGCCCTTTCGGGGTGGAAGTGGTGTTTCAGGGAGCACGCGGCGTCTGAACAGCACAATCTACACCACGCTTATTTCTCTTCCGCTCATGGCTAACAGGGACGCGGGCTGGGGAACTGAGCCAAGCCTGACTTTTGTTCTTATTTTTAACTTATGATAATAGAATATTTTCAGTCTATAGACTTCTGCGGAGCGCGTGATTTAATAACAAGGGTTGGGGCCGGAGAAAGCACTAAGCAACACGGCTATAATTACATTACCGGTTTTTAGTGACACTGAAATAAACCACAGGAAAAAGCTTGGGGGATGGGAGACTTCTGAAGCACTCTCACCCAAATCACAGAGCCCCGTTAAACACCCCGTCTCTAAACACCTTGCAGTAAGAGAGGACAGGGACATCGTGTTTTTAATCAGAGACAGAAAACCCTCAAGTTGAACACTCCAGTGCCTCATAGTTTCTTCTTTTTAACTGGAATTTTCAGGTGCCCTTATTTTTAGCAGACCTATACTTCATGAACAAAGCTCTCCCTTTGGTCAGACAAAAGATAGAAAATCAAGTTTCAGAGAAGCAATGAGGAGAATAATCAAGAGTGTGAATGCCACATCATTTGGGTTGCAAACCCCTCAGCTCTTACCAGTCCCATGGCCTTGGATGAGTTACTTAAATGTTCTGAGCCTCTGTTTTCTCATCTCTACAATGGGGATGAAAACAGTCCCAACTCACGCTGCTCTTTGGAGCTTTAATGAGGTAATGCATGGACAGAGTGGGGGTCAGTGTGCCGCGCCTGGCTCCCAGCTGGGGTTGGTCGTCTT
Organism: Cheirogaleus medius; assembly: GCA_008086735.1. Taxonomy (NCBI): domain Eukaryota; kingdom Metazoa; phylum Chordata; class Mammalia; order Primates; family Cheirogaleidae; genus Cheirogaleus; species Cheirogaleus medius. Next base: position 1,931,040 of record VBSM01000631.1, on the reverse strand, counting down.
TGCATGGTGGTTTGTTACGACTGTGGAGCTCCATCGCGCTCCGGGTCGTCCAGAAGGACGTTTCAGAAGTCAGGGCACCTGCGCCCGAGGGCGAGGTGGCTGACGCCCGGCTGTTTTATCACACAGAATCATCGACGGCCGTGATCTGATGCCCCTGCTCCAAGGGAAAAGCCAGCGCTCCGACCACGAGTTCCTCTTCCACTACTGCAACGCCTACTTGAACGCCGTGCGCTGGCACCCTCGTGACAGTGAGTAGACGGAGCTTGCCGCGCTCCTCGCGCTCTGCACGCCCTAGGCCATGTGGGTGGGTGGAGGCAAAAGGCGGCTTTGCTCTGCGGAGGCCAACAGATGCCTAAAAGTGCCACCTTGCTTTGCTTTGTCCTTCCTTCCCCCTCTTCCTCCTCTCTCCGTCCCTCGGGTCACATCGTCGTCCAGGTGCAACATGATGGGACTGTGCTGTTCACCCAGCTGAACGCCTCTTTCCCAGCACAGGAATGGCAAGTTCTCAGCGGGGCACCGTGGTCCGCCCTTCATTGCTTCGGCGGCTGCCCGGCCTCCCTTCCCGCACTTCCCTCTCACTCTGAGTCTCAGCCGAACAGCTGCTGTGCCCCGTGCATTGCCGTGCCCCGTGCATTGCCGTGCCTTGCGTTTCCAAGTTCCTCTGCCTGGAGGGCCTTCTTGCCTCTTCCTTCCCAAGGGGTGCATGTCCATCTCCTCAAGCCCCTCCGAAACGCCACCTGCCCTGCCTGTGCTCAAAGCATTTTCTTCTCTCCTCTAGCATTGCGCTAAAGGCCAGAGAATGAATGAATGCATGAATGAATGAGTGAATGGCATTTCCTCAGAGATGGTAGATCCTGATTCGCTGAAAATATGTTTTCTTACCCATCATGTGTATTTACTAGATTTAGATATTTAAAGCAAAGTTAAAATGCTTTGATGTTATCACGTTCCCAGGGTTTCTTTAAATTGCGCATCCTAACAGGATCTAATTTGGGTTTTCCAATAGTTTTACAGTGCTATTTCCAACTAGCATCAAGGAACAAAAGAAACCAAGTTCTGATCCTAAGTGCGGTTGTGGATTTCAGACTTTTT
>VBSM01000631.1:1876015-1916448 GCA_008086735.1 Cheirogaleus medius | reverse complement strand
AATACCATCTCTTTGTGGAATGGGCTCTGAATGGAGTGATTGTAATTTACCAACATTTGACACTGTCAAATACTATGTGCAGCCTTTCTAATTAAAGAAACGTCAGCTTTCCTAATTACAACGGGAGCAGCTTAAAATCTGCTGACATATTCCTGGAAAGGAAACGTTGTCATGTAACTAAGTACCAGTTTTCTAAGAAAAACTTAATAGGCCTTCCATATGGGAGACCCTCAAATTTGGGGGTTCTTCTAGAAGTGGTTCTACTCATTTAGTTCAACTCCTCTGAATGATTTTTCATGATTTTTTGCTGTTTATCTTACCTAGCAAATACATCACTTCTCCAAAGTAGCAAATTGTATAATTCCTTATGTACACTCTACACAGTAAGCAAACATAATCACTTTCATATTGAAGTCTAGGATATAAAATTTGCTTCACTGATTATGTCTCAGGTTTCAAACTACATTATCTATACATACGGATGATGATGTTTCTCTAAAGGCAAAATCTTCAATGAATATATTTTTATAAATATGTACTTTGAATTGCTTATCAAAATTTGTCTAATTTAGCAAATGGTACAAAACTAAATACATATAATACCATATTTACAAAGATATAGCATATTCCCTGGTGGGCAGGGCCCAATTGTAAGTACAATTGTACTAGAAACAGTCAGATGGCTAAATGTACAGTTTTATCTTAATAAGTACTAGGGCAAGATGACATTTTCCTACTTCCCTTATAGTTATGCTGGGACCATGTGACTCACTCAGGCCCAGCCAAAAGTTCCCTGCATGATCCTCTGCAGGTGTTTGTTGCCTGTTTTCACTAACGTGTAACATCCAGGTAATAACTCTGAGGCGTCCCCAAGGTATGGTGATGCCACAAGAGGGCGCAAGAGAGGCTGGACCCCTGAGTCACCACCTGGAGCAGCTCCAGAGAGCTGCCTGTCCTGCAGGTGACTGACCTGAACAAGAACTGAACTTTGGATAATAGATTTCAAAACATATCACATATATTGAGGGATGATGGTAATTTTAATGGCACAATTTTCCAATGAATATATTTTTATAATATATTCTTTGATTTCCTTATAAACTTTATCACATTTGAAATACTTTTGAAAATGTTGCCTGTGCCTATAGAAAGTACCCCGGTGAATGTGATATTTTAGTTTTATCAATCAGGTTTTCATCTTAGGAAAAGATTGAAAGATGAGGTAAGCTTTTTAAGACAAGTTCTTTCAGCAACCTTTGAAATAATGCCATGTAACTTGTGTTTAATATTTCCAGTTAATTCACAAGGTTCTTTTTGTGCTTCTCTTTCAAAGTTAGGTTTTAAGCTATGCAGTTAATGCAAAGCACAGTCTCCGTGTTAAAATCGAGGGACATTCTGCAGCAGGGGTCGAGAGCACCGCTGTCTAGTGCCTCTCAGGCTGATGTGCTTGAAAGGCGACAAGTGTTGTAGGAAGAGGCTGGGGAAAGTCAGCGCTTCACATAATTCAGGAAAGGGCACTGGTGGCATTTTATCAGACAAGGGAAATGCATCGGGTCGGTAACTGCAGAGAGAAAGCGGAGCCGGCAGGCCATCCATTAGAGCTGGTATCAGGGTATCAGGCAGGGCTGCTCACGCCACTGCACCGGGAGCAGAAACAAAGCGCGTTTCCGCGGCACATCCATCTCACTGAAGGTGAGGGAGGGAAGGCCGCATGCTGATGTTGTAGGCAGGAATGGGGTTCCCCTACTTCATCTTCCCTGCACACCTACCAGATAGCTGTTCTTACTGTCCCGTTACAGATGAGGAACCAGGAACGAAAGGCGGTACATACATAAGCTGTTTTATGCTTAGATGTTTAGAGTGATCTTTGGTTTTTTTTTTCTTTTTTAAAGGAAATGGATGGATTCACAACCTTCATATACGACAGTGCATGCTTCGTACTGTACAACATGGTCTACGATGGGAAGGGCGCTCTTTAAATTTGTGCAGTGCACAACTTGTACCACCCTATGTAGCAATATCCATTAGATAGTGATGTTGCATAAATAGATGGCTATAGAAGTAATGGTCAGAAGTGATTACCTGGATTTGTCTAGCAAGGGACATCGGAGTGTGCTGTGTGAAACCCGTGGATTGAGTCCATGAGCTAGCGTATCAGCATGGAACATTCCAGAGTGAAAGATGCAATCCCAGTGTACCGATAATTACAGTGGAATTCAAATTAACAAAGAGTTGATGTATTGCATTCAAAGAAAAAGGCACATGGCTTTATGGTTATGTGTTTGTTTACCATCCTAAGGCCGTTACAACCCTGTCTGCTAAAGGTATTGCAGCTCACCCGCAGCTCAGGCACATACTGTGTTTCCCCGAAAATAAGACCTACCCATAAAATAAGCCCTAGCAGGATTTCTAAGCATTTGCACAATAGAAGCCCTGCCACGAAAATAAGCCCTAGTGATAGGCGTGGCTGCTACGCAGCACATCTGCACAACCCATGCATTTCGTCGTGGAGTGGTCAAGAAGACGAGCAGCCCTTCTCATCTGCCCCATGAGAGCTCTATGGCTCAACAGGAGAGATTGGGGCCGATGGTTCTAAAGGAAATAGAGTCGCAAGAAATTTAGGATGGAATTCGGGGTTTGGAGAGTTAGGATGATGTTCCAGAAGAAGACGACTTCACTATATTTGAATCAATGTAGATGGTTGTACCGTACTTTAAAAAATAACACGTCCCCTGAAAATAAGCCCTAGGGTGTCTTCTTGAGGAAAAATAAATATAAGACCCTGTCTTGTTTTCGGGGAAACACGGTAGTAGGGTTGTGCACTCCCCTTAGTGAACTAGGAGCAGCAACATCACAGGCTGCCTGGGAGCTGGCGCATCCATCGCCAGTATCAATATCTCCAGCACTTCTTCAGCATCCAACATACAGGCTGTTCCCTCAGGCTGGTTGCAGAATTAAGAGGACACCAATGTCACCAGATGGCCCATGATGGACGTGCAATGTGAGCAAGAAAAAAACCTTTGTTGCTTAGGCCACTGAGATTTGGATATTGTTGCTGCGACATAAATACATTCACCCTGAGTAACTTATGTTGCCATCCTGTCTATGCAAAGGCATGATTGTTACATTTTGCAAAATGTTTCATCCCCTGTTTTTCTCCCTTAGGGAGTCTACGGCTAAGGAATTCTGGAATATTCTGGACACTGGAGTATTGGAGCTTAATCTGACTTGCAAAGATAATTTAGATAGTTGAAGGACAGGAAAAGTGAGAATAGCTTTGAGCCAGATCAAAACTAACGTTAGGAAACAAAACTCACGTGTAGGTGGACTGTATCTTCAGAAATATATATTTCTCCTAAATTTTACTGAGTGGATATCTAAGCAACCATTGTACAAGTTCAAATTCCTTCGCTTTAATAACAGTAGCAACAAAACCCTACACTTTAATGCCTTCTTTTTTTTTTTTTTTTTTGAGACAGAGTCTCACTCTGTTGCCTGGGTTAGAGTGCTGTGGAATCAGCCTAGCTCACAGCAACCTCAAACTCCTGGGCTCAAGCGATCCTCCTGCCTCAGCCTCTGAGTAGCTGGGACTACAGGCATGCGCCACCATGCCCGGCTAATTTTGCTATTTTTAGTAGAGACGGGGTCTCACTCTTGCTCAGGCTGGTCTCGGACTCCTGACCCCAAGAGATCCTCCTGCCCCAGCCTCCCAGATAGTGCTATTTTTAATGTGTTTAAAATGTTTAATCCTGTTAAATTATATGTTAAACTTTTTTGACAATCCTTTTAAAGTAAAAAGAATGTATAGTAGGAAAAATAACGTTTATTTGCGTACTGCTTATTAGCAAACATTGAATGCAAACAAACCATCTTTTGACCTTTTCTCATTTGAATTAAGTTTGCCCTTTTTTTCCCCACCCCGACTCATGTCGAATGAATTCTGGCGTTTAAAAAATTACATAGTGCCATTATTTTTCATGACAGTGTTTAAAGGGCAACTCGTGTGGGGGAACGTATTTGCAACCGTATTGTGTAATTTCCATCACAGCAGAGCAATGGTAAAGCTTTTGCAGGACTATAGATGGTTCCATCCTTGCAGAGTTGTTTAAATTCAATGGTGACGACGCATAGGAGGGAACGCCCAAGCCGGAATGAGACAAGGACTTCTGCATCAAAGTGGGAGAAAGGAACGGAAGGCACGAGAAAGACGAGTGTGAGATGTGGATGGAGGCAAACCCTGCCCATCCCACGTCTGTTAACGGTGCCGTGTTCTTAAAGATGATAAAATAAGCGTTCAGGGAACCCACGTGCTATCAGTCGCAGCCTGGCAATTACCCCGTAATAGCCTATCTTCAACCATCTCAGATAATGCATGAGAAAGCGCTTGACGAATGCCTCTGTCCAAACCGCTGTTTAAGCTCTGGGGCAGAGAAAAGAGCCGGAATTTCAGACCTTCACCCCTCACTGTCGTGCACGCCTAGAATGCGCCGGGATCTAGTGTCAGCTCATCGCTCACCCTGGTTTAAAAATACATATTTCTCTGCAAAAGATTGCCATGGCGCTTCTCTGCTCCCCAGAAGTTTTCTAAAAATAAAAGACAATCCCTTTTGGAGAGGCAGAGATTTATTCTAGGAAATGACAATGCTCTTGATTATCTTTCAGCAAAATCTGGCAACGTTCCGTGTCCATAACGGCTACACGGCATGCTGCCCTCTCTAGAAATTAATGGCAATGACAGGACATTTTTGCTGCGGTCCAGGCAGCTATGTTAATGTGTGCCTCGTGAGTGCCACAGACACTTAGCATTGCCCATCCATTTTGGAAGCTTTGAGAATAGCATGCACTTAGACCCATCATCTTCTTACCTTCTGTCGTGCATCTAGACCAACCGCCTTGGCTAGGCTTCCCATTTCTCCTTTCTGCAGTATAACCACAGAAATCTGCATACCGTGGAAGGAAAAGGATTTGACTTAGAGAACTTACATTGCCCTAAATCACTAATCTTGAAGATTTCATTTCAACGCAAAATAATTCAATTTCTATCACTTAAGTAATTCTCGTATTTGAGAAGGGAGGATGGGGTAGGTAGTGGTGGCTGAATTTTAAAGCATCGTTGTGATTAAACACAATTATTTTATGTAGTGCATTTTAATTATCCTGATAAGAGAGGATTGCCCAATGAGAAAGCGTTTTTGGCAGTACTATATTAATATCCATTCGATGTATCTTTTCTGCCATTTGAATTACAGTCTGAAAGGACAAATGCAAACTGCAGTAAAACTCTATGCCATTTCCTACTTGGTGGTTGAGTATTTTCCTGAGCCATACGACATGGATTTACATTAATGCAGGGAGTTGATCACATTGCCCTAGATTTTCTTTTATATTGGCAGAGAAAGGGAGCTCTTTCCAGCCTGACATTCAATTCCCTGATTACTCTGTTGTCCATCTCACTTGCCAATACCTTGGGTGTTACAAAGGCAAGACACCTTCATCAAACACTAAAATACAACACGAACCTCTACAGGAGACTCTTTCCTTGCATTTTTATGTTAAACGTGACAACAGTAAAGACTGTTTATTTATAATTTGTGTGGGATTGCATTATGTTCATGCCGAAAGGATAATGCTTTCGATCTATCTATTGAAGCCTCAGCAATTTGGAGTGAAAGCTGAGAATAAAATATTGTGAGCATATTTCTTCTGAGAGGCTCAGATGAATATTTAAATTTTAAAACCCAAACTCATCTACGCTCTTCCAAATGGGAGCACAGGATAGAAAGAATACGTGGTAATGGCTGGGGCATATTTTTTTTTTTAAAGCCATTTTATTGTGGAGAATTTCAAACAAACACAAAAGTAGAAAGACTGTCACACTGAACCTCCCATGACTGCTCTCCCAAGCTTCAAAAATTATCACCGTTTTACCCATCTTCAGACACAATTGTAATCACAATATTTAAACGTTTCGCATTGTCATCCCTGAGCCGAAAATACGAATTTTAATGTTTTCGAGATAGAAGGCATAAATCGCTATGGCAATGTGTTTATTCTGAGAGTAAATAGTAAAAGAGGTGAATTTAGTAAAGACGTAAGCCACATAGGAGTGTTCTGTGTGTCAAACCATCTCAAAACGTAGTGGCTTAATGCAATACCCACTCACTCAACTGCTGGTGGTGTGGGTTGACATTTTGGCCAGGTTCAATTGAGTGGTCTTGCCTGTGCAGGCCGGGCTCAGGCGGTCCTGGCTGGGCTTGTTCCAGCACCTGCCATTCATTGAGGAACAGTGGGACTACCTGGTTTCTTGTGGCCTCATCTGGAGAGACAGGAACAACTGGGGCCTCTCTCCACGTGGTTCCCTCGTGCTCCAGCCCAACTTGTCCACAAGGCTGTAATCCTGGTGGTTCCAAGATCAACAGCAGATGACACTGTGCCGATTCTGTGCAGATCTCTCCTTGCTGCTGTTTGCTGCTTTCTCTTTAGCCCAAACTAGTCATGCGGCCAAGCCCAGATGCAAGGGCCTGATAAATAGACTTTAATTTTTAAAGGGGATAGTTGCAAAGGCACATCGCAAAAGGATATGCAAACAAGAGAGGGAGGAATCTGTGGCCAGTTTTACAATCTACTTCATGCAATTAAAAGTTTCATCAAAAGGAAATGAAGTCCACGTAGCAGGGTAAGGACCTCCAGAAATCTTCTTCTCCATAAAATCAATAATAAAGCTGGAAAAAGTGGTCAGAAATAACTTTCACAGAACTGTAGAAATTAGCCAAAGGCTTGCAGTATCCCTGGGAATCATTTTCTCGAGAATAATGGTTGCATCTCGGCAAGAGCTGTGTGCTCAGTGGCTCGGGAGCTCACCCTAGCGCAAGCCTGTGCTCCCAGCTGTACCGTGGCTTGAGAAACAACAGCCCGCAGGTTCTCTCGCTGGGAGCGAGCGGAGAGAGCGGAAGGTGGCTGGAGTGCTTTCGGGGCCTCAGTCCGGAGGGTGGTGTATTTGTCTGCGTTTGCCCCTGACTTGGGCTTCCCTAGTGCAAAGAAATCTTCCCCCTGGGGAATGAAGTCCTGCTATGTATGGCACGTGCGCGGATGCTGAAAACAGGGTGCTTAGTGAAGAAGGCAGACAGGAGGGGCCATGCAGTCTAGGACCCCTTTGTATGAAATGTCCAGAACAGGCAAACGCATAGAAACAGAATGTAGGTTAGTGGTTGCCAGGGGCTGGGGGGAGTGACCTCGAATGTATACTGTAGAAGGTTTCTTGTTGCACTGGTGAAATGTTCTGAAATTATGTAGTGGTGATGGTTGTACAGCTTTGCGAACAGACTAAACACTACTGAATGATCCAGGCTGAAATGCAGAATATTATGGGATGTGAGCTATGTCTTTTTTTTTTTTTTAATGATGTCCGTTATGTCAATAAATTAAAACCCAAAAAAGATAAAGTAAAATTCCTTGGCCTTCAGTTATTCAAAATGAGCTCTCTGGACTCACTTCATTGCAGGATCGTTTAACTTCTACACCATCTTCAGGATTGATTCATGGAGTTTGGATGACACTTTCTCCCTTTAGTTTGCCTTGTTGGACGAGTGCTCATGTCTGTATTCCAACCATTCCTCCTACATTGAATGTTTCCTTCTTTACCCACCTACTGCCATTCCCACGTTTATAAACCAGGATTTATCTTAGAAGTCTCAGCTCAATTACCACCTCTCTATAAAACATTATTGTTTCCATGTTGGAACTGATTGCCACCGCTAGTGTATCTTTCATAACAGGTGATTTCAAGTAGATGTGTTTTAGACTGCCGAGTCCTTGAGGGAGGGACCGAGTCTTATTCATCTTGTATCTGAAGTGCATAACCTGGTGTCTGACACCGTAGCAGGAATATTTCGTGTTCTCTGGACACAGTGAAAGCTGTATCTCTCATATCTCGCGAACAATTCATTCCAGGTCAGCACACGCCATCCATTCTTCCTCCTTTGCCTATGTTGTTAAGGCAACTTAAAAACAGTGTTGTCCCATGGCCAAGAAACATGTGAAAAGATGTTCAACATCTCTAATCATCAGGGAAATGCAAATCAAAACCACAATGAGATATCACCTAACTCCAGTGAGAATGGCCTTTATCAAAAAGTCCCAAAGCAACAAATGTTGGCGTGGATGCAGAGAGATAGGAACACTCCTACACTGCTGGTGGGACTGCAAACTAGCACAACCTCTGTGGAAAGTAATATGAAGATACCTCAAAGAAATAAAAGTAGACCTACTTTTTGATCCAGCAATCCCACTACTGGGTATTTACCCAAAGGAAAAAAAAGACATTCTATAAAAAAGACACCTGCACTTGAATATTTATGGAAGCATAATTAACAATTCCAAAGATGTGGAAACAACCCAAGTGCCCATCAATCCATGAGTGGATTAATAAAATGTGGCATATGTATACCATGGAGTTCTACTCATCCACAAAAAACAATGGTGATCTAGCACCTCTTGTATTATCCTGGGTAGAGCTGGACCCATTCTACTAAGTGAAGTATCACAAGAATAGAAAAACAAGCACCACATGCACTCGCCATTAAATTGGTACTAATTGATCAACACCTATGTGCAAATATAGAAATAACATTCATTGGAAATCAAGCAGGTGGGAAGGGGCAGGGGATGGGCAAATTCACCCCTAACAGGTACAATGCACACTGTCTGGAGGGGTGGGCACACTTATAGCTTTGACTCAAATAGTATAAAAGGCAATTTATGCAACCAAAAAAGTTTGTACCCCTGTAATATTCTGAAATTAAAAAAGTATAATAAAGTGGTGTCCCAAAGGAGGCAAAGACTTATTTCCACAGAAAAACCTGCACACAGATGTTTATACAAACCTTATTCATAATTGTCAAAACTTGGAAGCAACCAAGATGTCTTTTAGTACAATAGCTGAATGAATGAATGAACAGTGGGTACAGCCGGACAACAGGACATTACTCGGTGCTAAAAAGAAATGAGCTATCAAGCCATGAAAAGATTTGGAGGAAACTAAAATGCATGTCAGTAAGTGAAAGAAGCCAGTCTGAAAAGGCTACGTGCTATGTGATTCCAACTACAGGATATTCTAGAAAAGGCAAAACTTTGGGGATAGTAGGAGGATTGGTGGTTGCCAGTGAGCCCTGATGTCAACTCTGGACTCTGGGTGATGAAGATGTGTCCATGGAGATTCATCAGGTGTAACAAACGCTTCGCTCTAGGGGAGATGCTTATGGTTGGGAGGCTCTGTGTGGGCTGGGGGAGGCGGGTGTGGGAAATTTCTGTATCTTTCACTCAGTTTTGCTGTGAATCTAAAATTGCTCTAAAAAATAAAGTCTTAACACACACATAGAGTGGTGACATTTGAGTTGTATGTATGGTGTCCACCTGGGTGGACCCATTCACCTTTTCCTAGGTCCTGAGATGTAGCACATGGTATCCTATCCAGAACATGTTTTGTTTTGTTTTCTTTTCTTTTCTTTTTTTGCACCTGACTTGAATCTGGACACCAACATAGAGCCGCTGCAAATCCAGTGAGTCTATTCATAGTTCACTCTGTCCACATGAGCAGTACTATGCAATGCACCATAGAATACACTATGAGTCATGATCTCAAGATTCACACACCTTAACTATCCCCCGCTCCAATCCATTCCTTTTCTCCACATCTCTGGCTGTCTCTGTCCTATCCAGCTTCTCTGGGCTCCAGCGGAAGGCCTCAGGTGCACAGATTTCTGGCCACTCTTCTGTGGGGACTCCTTCTCATCCTGGCTCTGAATGATTTACCTGGTTCCCAGACTCTCATCCTGAGCTTGATTTCTATCCTCCAGTTTGCTTCGATAGTTTAAACTCTGTCCTGGGATTTGCCCCAGGACTTGTGGTTATGCTTGTCCCCTTTGAATGAAAAGGACCTCCTGTGTTCACTTTCACTAGCTCCCGTAACTTGTCTCCCTCTGTCCTACGTGAGTCTTTACTGGAACCTCTGTACGCCTCCCCCCCCCCAATAGGGTGCAATCACTTCTGCAAAGCAATCTGGAAAGATTAGGTAAGAATTGAGGTGCTAACAAGGTGTTTCAAAGAAGCATGCATTTTTGGACACTCTCTCTGCATCTGAGATATCCTCAAGTGCAGATGCATGTAGACACCCACCGTGAGCTCAGCTACCACTCAGAGTGGTCCGGATTGCCTACATACCAGAAATTATTCGGTAAGAATACTCGTGATCTAAATTTATATATACAATGCATTTGTATAATTTCTCATTAACCTAAAATTCTCACACCAGTGACTGCTTTTATGTCATGAACATTTGTATCCACTTCCTTCTTGAGAGGACAATTTTCTTTATTCAGGCTATTTTGAAATAAATAAAACATCTCATGGAGTATCCTATGTTAGCACACTCCAAGCTTTCCTTGGGTTCTAGACCTCAAGTGATATATGGTATATTTGGAAAGGTAGATTTTTAGCAATAAAAAAATGCAGACTTAGCTAGTTCTAGATATAAAAATAGTATAGTCACAAGGCAAAAGGCAATTTTTTTAGATAGCACACACTTAGAATAGGTTTAACTCATGTTTGTAGATAATCATAGCACTAGGACCATGGCCTGATTAAAATTACGTGTTCTAATATATAACATATATAACATACATTCAACTTTCAGTTATCCGAGACACATGTGCTTGGGGGTTTGCTGATGACAAATAAACTTTCGCCATAGAGTTAAAGCCTTAAAAAGAACAAAATAATTTATGTGTGTTTGCTCTAACCCTCATTCAAATTGATTGGTTGATTATTCTCTTGTTGTCTAAGCTGTTTTGCATTTTGGAAGCAGTTTTCCTAAGGTTTGCTATTCTGGAGAAGGTGTAGATTTTCCAAGTGCAAAGTAGAGTCAGTCTGAGCTGATGGACTGACGCTGACGTTAGGAATTAAATGACTGGCTGTTCCTGACTTACAGAATGGCTAGTCTTGCCACAGAGGAACTCAACTTTATATAGATTCTTAATAAATAAACTTGATCATTTTGGTGACTCAAAAAACACAGTAAAATTTCTTAGTCATATATCATGTGATTAATTTGTGTAAACATTACACAAATTATAATTTAGTTTACAAAGAAAAGTATTTTTGAATATGTGGAGTTTAATGGATCTGGTTCAGAGCTGACCTTTACTTATATGGGTTTGTATTCATTCTATCATCAGTTGCTTGGTTTTGAGGCAGTTTATTGATGGTCTTTCATCTTCAAGTCTATGATGTTAGTGCCTCCCGTTGAATTCCTTGTACCAGAGGGCCACAGGCCATCAGAGAAGTGTATCAACTCTGGCCCGGATCTCACAGGCTTTGACTTGGACATGACCATGTATCAGTCAGCTATTTCCACAATAGTGCTGCATAACAAGCCATCCCCTAACTCAGTGCATAAAAATGCACACTTATTCTTATGCTCATTTCTCTGTCAGTGATCTGGTGTGGCTCTGCTCCTTGTGCTGCATTCAGGGTCAGGCTTGAGGGACAGAGGACAGAGCACACAGAAGAAACACAGATCTGCTCTTCAGGTCTGTGCCCATAACTATCATTTCTGTCTACATTTCTTTGACCAGGCCATGTGGCAGGGAAGAATGTTCCTCTTATGGAGATTGAGGGGCACTGTATTAGTTAGTTTTCCATCGATGTGTAATGAATTGCCACAAACTTAGCAGTCTAAAACAATGCCCATTTATTATCTCAGTTCTGCAAGCCAGAAATTCACAGCAGCTTGGCTGGGATCTCTGGTTCAGGTCTTACCAGACTGAAATCAAGACATCGATGAGGACCTCTGTTCTCACCTGGGGCTTAAGGTTCTCTTCCAAGATCAAGGGTTATTGGCAGAATTAATTTTCTTCTCATACTCTCCACGTGAGCTCTTCCGTATTTTAACCAGCAACAGCAGGTCGAGTCCTTCTCACGCTTCAGATCTCCCTGATGTCTTGCTCTGCCTTTGTCTTCACTCCCAGGGGCTCACATCATTATGTTGCGTCTACCAGATAATCTGGGATAATGTCCATTTGAGCGGGAAGATGACTCAACTGTAATAAGTTGAGTGACCTTATGAAGTTAGAAGATAGGTTCATCTTATTCAACTGAACCTATTGAATTTCCACTGAGATTTCAACTGAAATTTATCTCCCAAGTTCTCATAACTTGGAAGATAAATTTAACAAGTTAGTAATCTCACTGACATCTGCAAAGTTCCTTTAGCTGTGTAAGCGACTATAACCACAGAAGGACCAACTACAAGTAAAAGTCATGCATGGTGTGAATATTCTGAAATAAATAAATAATAAAAAAATAAAGTTATGGTGGCCAAAATTCTGCGTATCTGTGGGGCAGAAGTCAATATTTGCTGAAAAGTATTCCACCTCAGCCTAGCCCAATTCTGACCTGAAACATGACCATGTCCTCCCAGTGACTTCAACTTTTTTCCATACCTCATTGGCTGAAATGCAGTCACATGACCAAACCTAGCCACAGAGGATCCTGGGGAATGTAGTCTTCAGCAGGGTAGCTACAGGCTCAAATAAAAAAATTCTACCATTATGAAAGAAGTGTAGAATAGACATTGACTTAGCACCGGTAGCCTTTGCCACCTGCCGAAATGACTTATACTCCAGCATGTGATCAGTCTTGCTTACATTATTCCATCATTTTATTCTCATACTATATCTGTGAAGGAGCAATAATTTCCTCATTTTATAACTGAGCAAAAGGTTATGTCGCTTCAGGGTGTCAGTGCTCAGTGAGTGGATAAAGTAGTGAGGAAGTTCTAGGCAGAAGGTGGAAAGGGGAAAGTGGAGGGAGGGTGGGTGAGATATTGTTCTACATCCTAGCAAGTGCGAGTCCTTTAATATTCTTGTGCCTCTGCGTGTGGGTGTCTGAATTTCTGTGTGTGTTCGTGTGCCTGTGATTGTGTGTATGTCTGTATGTATTGGAGTATGCTTTTGCATGTGTTAATTGTGGCGGCTGAAAATGGCAGCTATGGTTGAAGAGGAAATCAATGGAAGGTTTTAAGAACAGGCTAAAATGTTTCCCAGAAATTAAACTTTGGAGCTGTTTCTCGGCTGTACCTGGCGGTGCCTCCTCAGCCTTTGGGGAGCCCCTGGGTGAAAGGGCAGCGTACATAGAGGTAGGAGGTTTTGTCATTGAAACATTCCCTCAGTGTGTAACCATATAGACAAGAGATACCCAAATCTATTTTATTGGAAGGGAAGAAAAATACTCCCCTCTCTCTATACAGTGTTCTGTCGAAATGCAGAAATGCTTCCTCGTGTTTCAGCAAGTCGCACTTCTGTGGTCCAAAGAAGAAAAGTAAAGAACGTGCTTGGAGTTTCCCTTCCAGAACAGAAAGCCTCCTTTTTGCAAAGGGCTCATGTTTCTTCCCGGATGCATAAGGATGACGTGACCCTTCTGCAGAGGGGCTCAGATCCGTGTTTTCCTACCCGCTTCCTCCCTTTGCGCAGGGAGCGTCTGTGAGAGCCTCCAGCATCCTGCGACAAGGCAGATTTAAATTGCATTAGGATTGTAAATGAATTCGAGGAGTAGCAGATGCAATAAACCGGTGGCTGTCTTGAGATATGACATCAACGCCAACCCATATATCTCTGAGGAGAGACGGCTGTTCCTCCTTCCTCCTTATTTACTCTGAGGCACCGTATCCAATGCTCCATCATCAAATAAATGATGGCAGAACAGAGAGTGGAGGTGCTATAAATGCTACGCTTGGCAGCCTGTGCGAGATGTATTTCAAAGGAATGACGCTACCTGGAATTCTTTTCTAGAACGACCCCTGCCCAGAGCCCCTCTTTGGAGGCCATGCCCACTTCTGAACGAGGTGGTGTGCTGCTCCCCTCACCTCACTGCCCCTCCTACTGCACTCACAAGCAGCTTGGAATAGGAACAGCTAACAGGCATTTATAAGGTGTTAAGGAATGTGTGGCCGGTGGGGCTTGCTCTGAAAGCAGAGGCTGGGCCAGTCTGATTTCTTGCCAGAAATTTGAAATTGGGAACCTCAGAAACTGAGGCGCATGTCTGTGAGAGCTCAAAGCAAAATGTCATGTTTCTGCAAAAATACGGCTCCGTTTCCAGTTCGCTCGGTGCTTGGTGGTTCTTGGTTTCCTTTCTCTAGATTTCCAGAAGTTTCCATGAGCTCTCACATGAACATGAATTTCTTTCCCAACTTAAGTTACCTCAAGAGGATATCTGATTGTCGTAAGAAGAAAAAAAGCAAGTCCCACTCTAAATCGAAATTAGCTTGCATTTCTTGACTATTTACCAGGCACTAGGCAATATGCTAAAAGCTTTCTGGATAGTGACTCTGTTATTTCCCAAAAGGTATCTTCCATATTTTTCAGATGTGGAGACTGAGGCTGGGAAAGTTAAGTTCCTCAGCCAGTGTGATGCAGAGTCTGCGTCACGCTCCCCATCAGAGAGATGCATGGGAGTGTGTTAGGCTGCATGTTAAGCTGGAGGAAA
Source organism: Cheirogaleus medius (assembly GCA_008086735.1). Lineage (NCBI taxonomy): Eukaryota > Metazoa > Chordata > Mammalia > Primates > Cheirogaleidae > Cheirogaleus > Cheirogaleus medius. Next base: position 1,901,910 of record VBSM01000631.1, on the reverse strand, counting down.
CATCAGTGGTGAATTCCATATGTTAGTTGTTCCATTTATGGCATAGGATTCTCAACAGTCCTGGAACAGCCACTGGACTGACATTACGTTAAAACCTAAGTGGATCCCAGGCCAGGGATTTTAGTTAGCGCATCAGATGACTGCTAGTGGGTATTGCTGAGGGAAAAGGAAGAGGAAGCTGTACTTACATGGCACCAATGGGGACAAAAACAACTGCAACAACAATGTAAGGAAAGGCAATAAACGATGAACCAAGGACAGTGGCCGTACAGACTGTAACTGGGCCAAGAAGTGGTTTTGAATGAGTTGGGTAAAGGGTGAAGGTTGAAGGCAAAGTGAGAACTCACCCGTGTGGGTGCCAGGGACAAAATCCTCACTCACGGTCTTCCCCCCGCCCTTCTCCAAGGCAAGCTCTCCCTCACTCTCTTGTGTCAGTCACACTGAGGCAGAGAACATGGGCTTTGGAGCTTCACACACCTACTTCTAAAACTTCACGGCTGCCCGTTTTGTGATTTTGTGCTCAGTTCCTCTTCTGTGATGTGGACTTATGGACAACACCTACCTTGGAGGTCATAATGTGATATAATTAACACACATGCATATATCAAAGTGTTTTCAGTATCCAGACTGCATGCCCAACTTCCATCTTCCAACACTTACTGGCCATCCACATACACGGGCGTCCTTAGCCCATCTCCCAAGGGACTTTCTGTCCCTAAGGCATGTTTGATACAGCAGCTATTCACATGTGTCCTCTTTCTTCTCTCTGCACACTCACTGAACTGAGAATGTGGAAGTCCTTTGGCTAACACATATTCATGTTTTCCACCGCTCGTCTCCAATATCCTCTGTGAGGTTATTTTTTATTTCATTTTTGTCTCCGTGGACTCCTTTGTCTTACCTGTTGTGCTGGGCTCCTAAACTCTTGAATCCATCCATGGCCGTCTCTCTCTAGGAACTTTCTCTAATTGCATTTTTCTTTTGTAACTTCAATATCTTCCTCCCCACCATCTCTCCCCACTGTACGTCCCTCTTCTCAAGATTTCCTTCAACCCTCCTTCCCTGATACACGGTGCTCCATCACCTTCTGTGCTGCACCACAAACCTCTGCCCCATCGTAACACAGCAGTCCAAGCAACCGGTTCTACTTCTACCTCTCCAGCTCACCCGCCAGCATGGAGCGTCCCTTCTCCTACAGGGTTTCCATTGGAAACTCTCCTTTCAAAGGTCTCTAACAGGCTTCTAGGTGCCTACTCAAGGGTGGCCTCTTTTGACACTCATTCGGATGGAATGCTCAGTGTATTTGCAATGATAACCAACTCTTCTTTCTTAAATTACCTTCTTTGGGTCTAGGACACCACACATTCTAAGTTCTCCTCTTGTCTCCTTAGATCACTCATTTTCCTTGGATGATTTCCCTGTTTCCCCACCATTTCTCCCTTATCCTACACCCTGCTGCCTTTCTATTCAGTATAGAGATGTCTCCCTTGATCTTTGCATCTCCTTAGTTTGTACCCTTTCCTGCCTGCAACTGCTTGTCATAGAAATGACTTCCGATCCCTTCCCCCTCCCCAGCTCCCACCTTTACCCGAAGTTACAATCAGTCTTCTAAATTCCTTACTAGACACTTTAAACTCAATGCATCCCCAACAGAATGAATTCCCTGAAGGAAAAAAAAAATAGATACAGTCCCCCTCTTTCTCTTGGTTAATTGTATTACCATCTTCCAATTCATTTAGCCTCAAAATATGGAAGTCACCCTTTATTTCTCTCTCAACTTTTCAATCAATTTTTATCGAGTTCTGTGGATTCTACTTTAGAAATAGCTCTTGAACTTGTAAGCTCTTATTGATTCCAAATGGCACCGTCTTAGTTTGGGGTCTTGTCATCTTTGATCTAGATTATTTCAGATTGATCATCCTTCCTACAGCTTCCTGCACACTCTAATCTCTTCTGCAGACAGAGGCAAGAACTATCTTTCTCAACATTCATTCTCCAACCTTATCTTTCCTGTCTGCATTTGAGCTGCTCTCTGTATTTCTCATGTTCTAGCCACATCCGATAACTTGCTAGTCCCTCTCCCCGGTTGTGGCCGTAGATCTTGGCTCGTGTTAACAGATCCTGCTGTCTGGAATGACTTTCCTCCCTTTCCCCCTCCTGAAGTCTGTCTGTGTTAGTTTTCTGTGGCTGCCATAACAAGTGACCACAAATGGAACAGCTTGACAACATCACACCTTTATTATCTCACCGTTATGTGTCAAAGAGGTCAGAGAAGCTCAGGTGGGCCGGGCTTGTTTCTTTGCTCTGGGACATAAGGCTGTGGTCGATGTCCACAGAGACAGAATCAGCTTTGCAGCTCATTCAGGCGGCTGGCAGAACTCGGCTCCTTGCAGCTGTGGGACTGAGGTCCCTATTTCCTTGCTGGCTGTCAGCCAGGAGCCGTTCTCAGCTCCCCACGCTGCCTGCACTTCTTATCTTGGTGCCTGTTGCGTTTCCAAACCGGCACATTGAGTCCCTCCCACGCTTGAATCTCTCCTCTCACCTGTTCCTTCTACCGTCTCTGTCCCACTCCAGCTGGACAAAGTTCTCTGCTTTTTAGGGTTCATGCAATTGGATTGAGCCAAATGGGATCATTCATGCTAATGCTCATCTCTTAAGCCCTGCAACCTTAAATCTATTTGCAAAGGCAATTGTCACGTGACTTCACATATTTGTAAATTCCAGGGATGAGTATGGGCATTGTTGGGGGTTGGGGGGGGAGGGAATTCTACCTACTACAAAAGCCCAGTGATTTTTCAACTGTATATGAACTCTATCTCTGTAAAGCGATTTTTCACTTAGCTGCCTCCTTCCAGGTACTATTGCCCTCACATTGTGCTTATTAATGTCCTTTGACACTTACTTTATGCGGTATTTTATTACAGAAGCTTATTTGCACATGTGTCTCCTACCATCAGTGGTAAATTGCACGAACTCAGAAAACACACCCTAATCACCTTGACATTCACATGCAGAATCTATCACAGAGCCTTATGTGCATATGTCAAAAAACTGAATATATTCTGTAATAATTTGGTAAATGTTTATTAAACTTGTGCCATGTCTGAGGCACTGTGATCTCTAGATTGTAAGCAAATCTGAAGACATCAATTAATGCTAGGCATGGTAGGTAAATCTTCATCAGTGTTACTCACGTCAAGTTGTATTAATATGTAGAGGAATAAATGCCCCACATACTCATTGTATTACCTGTGTGTTGCCACATCACAAAATGCCACAAACTTAGGGCTCAAAATAACACATATTTGTTATTTCCCAGTCACTGTACATGAGGAACCTAGGCACAGCTTTATTGGATCTTCTGTTTCAAGGTCTCTTGCAAACTACAATTAAGGTGTCACAAAAGTGGTAGGTGCTGTGTCACTTCACTACTCAGACAATGGAACCTGTTCCTTTCCTGGAGACAGCCATCCAGTTTCATTGTGCAGGAGAAGAGCTTTCTGCGTACTTCCCATTTCATCGTGCAGAATATTAAAAAGACATGTACTCAAGAGAAAGTTAAGAAAATTAAGAATAACGGTATAGCCTCACAAACAGCATTCTTCCCTTAAAACAGCATTCTTACGCGTGCAACAGCAAGGTGCTGATAAATAACTATTCATGTAGTTTGGGGCCACTGCTCTGATTGGGGCTACAGTGCCAGCCAGCAGTTTTGCCTGTCATTGCTTTTGTGCTATGAGTGCAGTTGTCAGCATGGTGAAAAAGGTCAGTGACATCTCAGTATGCAAATAAATGTGTTCTCGAGTATCCCTTGAAACATCCCCCCGACTTGCAGGGATCCAAGGTCCTTCCTTGTACATTGCTGCCCTGGAATATGGCAAGCAGCATCCTTAAGGGAGTGATCTTTGAAGAGAAGATCACAAAAGTTAAGATCTACTCAACTGTACTCCCTGTCATCCACTCTTCAGCTAAAATTTAGCTAAACATTAGCTTTTTCTCTAATCACTTCTCTGGACACCAAAGCAAAGCGAAACTTCTCAACTTAGGAAGAAATGTAACACTGGCTACATCTATATCAGCCAAAATTAGATTTCCAGAGCTTCCTGCTTTCTTCTTGTTGTTTGTTTCTATTTTTAATTAATTTACTTTAGTCATTTGCTTATAGTTTTCTGAATGTTTATCTGTTCAACCGGATCCAATACCTCTTTGAGGATTCTGTGCCTTTCCTATTAAATTACACCACACTTTGAATTATTAAACACTTTAAAGATCTTTATTAAATAAAGGTAAAGAAATATGTACCATCTAATCAAACTATGAAGAAAATAAAGATTCAGTTTAGTATGCAAGCTCCATAGAGAAAGCAGCTGTCCTTGTTTTTGTGAGAGCAAAATGGCAAATTAGAAATAAATCAAATTGACACAATCTTTCAATTCTGTCCTACTGAAATACACCTTGAAAAGCTCATTGAAATATATACCATAGGAAAAAGTAGCAATTATGAATAAAAGCAGTTCTAAAAAGAGAGAGATAAATAGAAGTTAAAAATGAAAATTGATTGAATAACAACATAACTCTTAAAAGCAAGTGTTTTATAATTGCTCTTTAATCAATCGGGTTTGCATAGGGGAAATACCTTAGTATATAGTGGTGATTCTAAATGTTCATAGCCGAGCAGCATTTCCATCTTTTTTTTTTTTAGATAGAACCTTGTTCTGTCACCCTGGGTAGAGTGCAGTGGCATCAGCCTAGCTCACTGCAAACTCAAACTCTTGGCCTCAAGCAATCCTGCTGCCTCAGTCTCCCAGGGAGCTGGGACTATAGGTGCACACCACCACGCCTGGCTAATTTTTCTATTTTTAGTAGAGACAGAGTCTCACTCAGGCTGGTCTTGAACTCCTGACCACAAGTAATCCTCCCACCTTGGCCTCCCAGAGCGCTAGGATTACAGGCGTGAGGCACCACACCCAGCCAGCATTTCCATCATAAGCTTGTTTTGCACAACGTGGGTCAGAAATGTGTACAAATTCTTTGATTATGGGCAATTTCCTATTGCAGATGTCATCCCTTTACATCTGTCCAAAACGGCTGGTTTTGTAAGGGCTGTTCGATATTATCACATAGGTGTTTTCCCATTTCACTGATGCCTGAGAAAACTGTTGTGTTTTTTTTTTTAATTGAATTATCCCCGTAACTCACCTCCTACAGGACTCGTCCTCCAAGGATTTAATTTACCACTAACGACCCCCACCTCATTTGCTCACCACATCCTGTGTTTCCACCACCTGGGCTCAAGGTTTGTGATGGTCATTTCTTCATGATTAACTCTTCTGAAGAAAGGCCCCACGTGCCGTGTCTGCATTTCTTGTTGCCAACTCTTCATAGTCTGCACGTCTAGAACCCTCAGAGAAAGTGGTGTCTGCTGAACCTGACTGTCATAATTCTTTCACTCGCACCATTAATGATAGATCTCAAGTTCCAAGATAAATATGCAATGATTTGGTGATTCTCCTGAGAGTTGACCTTGAATATTCATGACCAAGATCTATTTCAAAGTTGTCTGCCCGTTCCTGCCTTGCCTTTGTGTGCAGCATTCTGAGAGCAGATGAAAGCGGTGAAGAGAAGAAAGCTTTAGTTAGTTTCTGTAACTCTTATGCATTATTAATTGTCTTAACCAAACACACACACACACACACGCACGCACACACACACGTGCGTGTCAAGATTGATTAGAATCCTTAATGGCATATTTAATTTGAAGATTGTCACACCATGACCTCCACCCAACAGAACTGACTACTCAGAGGGAATGATTCACTATCTAATAGTTATACTAACAGTTACACATGAATATTGTTTCTAATGATCTCAGACAAGCTGCCTGGTAACTTTATGTCTACACATCCATTAACACTTGTTTTTCCTAATTGAAATTAATTGGAATAAATATGTGTCAAACAGTTAAACTCAGTTATCTAATTTTAATACAGTGATGGAGCACTTTTTCATAGTAATGAGCCTGGCTGTTTTTTGTTCTTATAAATTTTTCCTTTGATGTGCTTTCTTATGACAACAGGTTTTTCGTGTTCCAGGCTCTGAAGTAGCTCGGAAGCGTAGCACGCTGAAGTTGAGGCTCTGCTGGGCGGTGGGAAAATAGTTGGTCAGTCGAGTCACGTTGCAAAAGTAGTGGAGGCAGGGAGGAATAGAATCCTTCCAACTAAGTGGCAGCTGTGAACCATCAAACACGCATTCTACTAGACTTAAAGAAATTAGTGCTAAACATTTGTGTAAGGTTGGTAGATGAATATACATTAAGATCAGCTAGTGAGAAGTTCACAGAAATAATCCAAGCACAATAGAGAACCAGGGCAGCTTTGTCAGTCATCTGAATAAGTGCCATAATTCTTTGATTCTCTTTGGTTCGGGATTCTGTCTATTGGATGAAATTACCAAAAAAAAAAAAAAAATGCCCCCTAAGAGTAAAAGGAAAGCTTGTTGCAGCAGCCACTGATTCTGAGGACAAGTCCAAAACGGAACCAAACATATGTCAAAATATTTCACGGTACATTTCAGTTGTGGGGGGGAAAATGAGCTTTCATTATTTTTTGTATGGCTCGTATTATCGTCAAAACTCCTATTTCCTCCGGTGATGGGGGAAGAAAAAAATTCTTAAATTTCAACTTGCCATTCGGGATAACAGCCTCTTCTGGTCTTACATTTTGGGTTAATATTGGGTCAACTCAGCATTCAGACTTCATCAGGTTGGGGTCTTCCACCTCGTCATCTCAAAAGCTGCCTCCCATCCTCACCCTAAAGTGGTGTCTGGGTTTGGGCGGGGGCCGCTACAGCTTCACGGTGGTGGGCGTGTGGCCTGTGAAGTGAGATGCCTTTTTTTCTCTCTTTTTATTTCTTCCCTCCTTGCGGAAGTACCTGCAGTTGGCACATCTCGGGGTCAGTGCTCTGGGTGAGGGCGAAACTTCCAATGGCTCCCAGAGCTGCTAACGGAGCCCCACCTTGGTTCGGCCATGCCCTGCTGCTCCTGGGTTCTGAGTCTTACTTCCGCTTGTCCCTTGCTTTGAGCATCCTGCTTTCTCTCCATCGAAAAGAGAAGCATGCCAGCCACTGTCTTCTGCTGTCTTCCAAGTAGAAATCACAGAATCTCACGTCAAGCAAGCACAGGATGTACCACAGAGAGCCAGAGTGGCAGGGGTTTGGGAATTTCTCTGGAATTATTTCTCAGGAGATGTTTCTCTGCCCAGGCAAGACATGCTACTGTTGCTCTCTGCTGCGATCCCTGCCTGAGTTCCTGTCTCGACCCCCAGGATTCTCCCTCTTTCTCTTCAATGTTTTCAGCTTAAAGAGCTTAATCTGCCCACATGTGGAGTCCCTGGCACTCTTTCTTTCCCTCAGTTCTTCCTTCCAACACCAAGTAACCTGGAGAACCTTTATGTCTGGTGAGGACTTTCTCTCCATTTTAACCTCTGGACCTCTCTGTTTTGTGGCTTATAGCAGAATACCGGGCTCGTGCTTCCAAGTTTTGCTTTTGGTTTATCAAGAGAAAATGTCTGGGCTTAGCCTTTTCTTTTGTTGCCAATACCTGGCGTGCAAAGCTGGACCGTCTCTGAAGACTGAGACGTATCTATTGGCAAGTCTAAAATGGAGCAATGAGTTCCTTATTCTAGAGACATCGGCCTCCTTCTGAAGTTGTTCTGTGGGTTCGGTGGGTTCAGCGGGGAGAGTCTCATGTATTGTGGAGAATAGAAAACATTTCGGATTACTCTTTCAAATCTATCATCAGCTTCCTATATGCAATATGTATATTTTCTGTTGAATCACTGATTCCCTGCCTACTACCAGTTATTAAAATAAGCCAGTTTTATGTATTTGTAATTAGGATAAGTAGCAATTTTAGACCCTAGCACTATAAAAGGCAGAATGATTTAAGAGGATGAGTAAACTCTGAAGATTACAAGTTGTCAATCTCTTCCTCAAAGAACATGGACAGATTCTCTTTATAGGTTGTAGTGGGCTCAAGCCCTCACCCCAAATTCCAGTCTACATTTGGACTCTCCCAGCCCTTTGTCCTTGGGGTCATGTTGTTACTCAGCCAATCCAGGGTTTGCCAACCTTGGAGAGGAATGAGGTGGTCCCCACCATCACCATAGAGTTCTGGTAAGGGAAGGAGGAGCTGTCTGGGCTTTTGGGCTCTGGGGACTCTGGGCCTCATTCCCCACTCTGCTCTGATCCCAGTGTTGCCTTGATTCCCACTTTGCCTCTCCTCTCTACCTTTCTGCTGGGCTAGAACATTCCTGCTTTGCTTCTCTGCCCTTCTGGCACGCTAGGAACTAGAAAGCAGGTCACCAGGAGTTCCGGGGGGAAGACAGATGGTGTGACACCACACTCTTATATTCTCACCCACCCAACACCACCATTATGCCCCGGTTATGCCTGTCTACTGACCAGTCCATGTTTGCTTAGAAAGGCCCCCTGCTCCCCAAATGTGACATAAGAGAGACTGAGCTTTAGAATCCTTGGTTCAAATTCTTGGTTGGTTGTACATTAGCTATGTGACCTTGGGCAAGTTATTTCAGCTGTTAAAATCTCACCTTCCTCAGCTGCAAAATCTGAATAATGTCCACCTGCCTACATGGCAGGATTGGTAGGAGGAGCAAACATGGTATGCTTATTTACATTCTCAGTAAATGCTCATTTTCTTTTCCTTCTGGAGGTTTACCCTCAACAACCTATTCTCAGCTGCCCCTTGACCCTTGACCTCAGCTCCACATCAAGGTTCAAAGTATCTTTTTGCAGTACAGGTCCTGAGAGTCAGACGTTGACACGCAAATTGGACCCCGTAATCTTTTTATTTTTCCACGTTTATTTCCAAGTTAGTCTCCTTAATATTCATGGTTTTCAAGGTCAGTGGAAAATCATGTTGATTCATGTGACTCCAGTTGATTAGAGTGAAGGGTTTTTGACTTCATCACTTGTAGCTGCTTAATGGCTTGGAGAATTAACGAAGGGGAAAATAGCACGAACATGCCAAAATAACGGCGATTACAGTGACATGATTGAAAAGTTTTACACGTGTGGGAAAAAATCCATCTCCTGCCCACCCTTTAAAGCTGTGGCAGTTTTGCTCATATTCACAAATAATTCGCAATTTCTGTGAGTAGAATTAGTTTTTTGCTCAGAGGAAAGAAAAATGTATGTGTCATAGTAGGACCTGAGAGTTGTAGTTCAGAAGGTATAATCTAATGATCGGATAAAAAGAAGGGAGGGAGAGAAAGAGAGAGAGAGAGAACACTCAGGGATTTTCATCTGGTATTGTTTACCAGTAAAACAAATGGATTCAACTACTTATGTCCAGCCCTAAACTTTTACTCAACCCAACACACTGAGACAAAGTCACTGGTTATCTTTGAAGAACATTTTCTAATTTCATGTCTTCAATGTATTGTACACTTGGAGGAGTCCTAGCTTCGAACTGGAAGCCAAAGAAAGGCTGCAACCACCGCCGAACACTTTGGGTTGCAAAGCCATCGCGTTGCTGAAATCCCGTCCTTCTGAGCCTCTCAGATGTCGGGAGATATCTTGTTTTTCAACGTACTCTATTGAAATGTTACACACGGCCCATGAAAAATATGCATTTGATAGACTTCATAAATCCATTCGCTCCAGCAGCCGCTACGATAAAGGTCAGCCATGGAGTGTGAGGGCATTTGCTAATACTCTCTGTTTCTGTTCACTTTAATCCTCACTCGTCTCCGTCCGTGAAGTTGCTGCAGAAGCTTCGTGCTCTAGTTGTGAATGCTACGTGTCCCTGTTTTTCGATCGTCATCAGTGCAAACGTGCGTGGGTCCATACGGCTACTTTGCAAACCATTCACCTTTTGTGTCCCTACCCAAGGAAGCCCAGGACGCTGCTGTAACACTGATGTCAGAGCCAGAGGGGATTTTAAATATAAAATAAGGTCCAGGAGAAAAAAAAAATCTGTGTCGAGGTAGAGTTTTCTTGAGCATAACTTCTTTGTGGGAGACAGGAAGTAAAAAAGCTACTTGGAGGCTGTCAGCTAGCTGGGGGCCTATTCTTCGTGGATAGCAATTCAGAGGTGAAAAATTGTCATTAGATTCTGCAGCTAAGACTTCTTCCTTATAGGAACCCACCATCCCTTTTTTCCTACTCTCTCGATAATCCCCTCCAACCGCGGATAATCCCAAATTGTCCATCGATGAAAAAAATTCACTAAAAAGAAGAGATTTTGACTTCTTTTTGCTCACTCTTTAAGTTATGCACACAGGAATCTACGGTTTCTAGCCTCCATGGAGTGACTTGGATGGTAGAGAGAGGAATGGAATGAAAAAGGACATCTGGTTGTACTAATCAATTTCAAGCATTTGCCTGTTTTATTTTTCCATGTTGGGAATCCAGAAGCCTTTCTAAAATGATATGAGAAGGCAGTAGATTGAGAAAATTTCTTCCACGTGTGTGAGAATGCGGGCTAAGCCGCAGAAGAGGGAAATTACTTGTTGTGAATAGGCATTCCACCTTTTGCTAAAAGAAATCAGGAGATAATAAGAAAAGGAAGAAGGGGGGAAGAAAGGGAATGCCATAGGAGCTGGAAGAATGGATCAAGGAATTCCTTTTTCTGTATTTTCTATTTCTCATGTAAAATTTCGTTGCATGGAATCCTTCTATTATCTTGAGCATGTACAGAGTCAGTGATATCTGTAAGGGTTACCTATGGCACCCCTGTGTTCTAATCGATGCAAAATTCATTTTCCTGGTTTAAAATAAAGAGACAATTTTTTCCCAGTCCCTCTCATAAGAGTCTGTGATGAATCAACACCATTTTCAAATACAATAAATGTGCTGCAAGCCAATTAGGGATTTGTGCGCTCACATTTTCCCAAAGGTAAGAGCTTTACCAATGAGTAAGAACTTGCAAATGAAATAAATCCAAGTGCTGATAAGAGAAAAAATGTTTTATTAAGATGAAGAAACTATGTATATATATACATGCATATATGTGCACACATACATATATTTGTACATATAAATGTGTGTATATATATTTAATCCACAATCTTTATTAAGGTGGTATATTGGCATTGCTTTGCTATTATTCTAGAGTATTGCAAAAAGAAATGGATTCTCTACATGGCATGCTACCATGTAGCTTGCACATTGTTGTGAAACAGACAGGTGTAGCTCTCACAAATTCCTCCTTAACACAGTATTTATGACAATAATAACAACAATATCTAACATTTATTAAGCACTTGATATGAGCTATGTCCTTAGCAATGGACATAGACTATATCATCTTTGCCTAGTGGTAGAAACAGTTGTTTTCCTCATTTTTCAGATTAAGATAAATTCACAGGACTAATTTATTTCATGTAATAAACTCTTCTAGAGAGAGGGCTCCAAATTAAGCCAAGAGACTTTATACCAACAATTAATTTCTATTAGAATATTAGATAATTAATCCAGTCATTCATCATTGATTTGCCAACTTCTTTGGTTGCCTAGAACAATGTCTGGCACACAGTATTTGCTCAATAAATATTTATTGATTGAATGAATGAATGAATAACTCCCATGTGTAAGACACTATGCTTCAAGGCAGAGGGATGAAAACTTGATCCAGATAGGGCTGGAGTCCTCAAATATGATCATGGAAATCTGCCTTGTGGCTATATGGTAGCAATGAAAGGTAGACATGGCATATTAAAGGGGAATTCTTGGAGAGAAATGTAACTTACAGATGTGTGAGCAGAAAAAGCGAGTGGAAGAGAGAAGATTTGAACTTGATCCGTATGGGGGCATCAAGCAGCCAAGAATGATGAAAAGGAGAGAGGATGCATTTCATGGTGGGAGAATAGTAGCTGGGAATTCACAAAGGAGAGACCTGGAAGTAGAAACCTGGGCCGTGGTAAGTGAGAATGCACCGTAATATCCAAGTGCAGAAAGTGTCCCCTCAAAATCTGCTAAAGGAGATCTTTCAGAATTCCCAGTAACCCCGATGTGGTGGTCAGAATAACAGCTCCGCACCCCCCTGAAGACATCCCTGTCCTAATCCCTGGAATCTCTGACTGTGCCACTTTGCATGACAAAAGGGTTTGTGACCATGCAGATGTGAAGAAGTCAGGGGACCTGAGAAGATCCTGAATTATTCAAGTGGGCTTAATACTTACTAATCACAGGGATAAGTGAAGCAGGAAGGCGGGAGGGTCAGAGTGAGAAGAGGGGACAGAGGCAGAGGTCAGAATAGTGTGGCCATGAGCCACGGAATGTGGGCAGCCTCCAGAAGCTTAAAAAGGCACTAAACAATTCCCCTCTGGAGCCTCCCGACAAAACACAGCCCTGTGGACACCTTGATTTTAGCCCTTAAGACCGTTTTCAGACTTAGGACATCTAGTACAGTAAGTAATAAATGTGTGTTGTGTCAAGCCACTATGTTTGTGATAATTTGTTACAGCAAAAACAGGAAACTGATACAATGAGCTAACCTCTTAGAAAGGCACACTTATTCTCTTCTCAGAATCGTTTTTGTTTTTTTCCCTGAGTATCCTTGCTCAGCACAACTAGCAACCTTGGCAGCTGCACAGTAATTAAATGCTGTGTTCACATTCATAGAGACATACCTGAAAAGCCATAGCAGAGTGGGGTTTAAGATATTTAAGATGTTGAAGACAGCCTGACCCTGGCATTGAATCCACACTTGGTCGTGTTTCTCCTGTTGCTGTGGCACCCCAAGAAGATGATTCAAATGCTTCTTTTCCCCCTAAGGGCAAAACTAGCAGCTCACATATTCCAAGAAAGATCCAGCACTTGCCGTCTTCATTCTGGGAATACAGATGTGCACTATATGTGTGTGTGTATATATATATATATATATTGCAGAAGTATGTGTATCTGAAAAGCATCTCAATGAGTGTTCAAAATATTTGGAAGGAGACACAGACTAAAATGCACCTCTTCTTGACATGGGTCCTGTTAACCTTTGCCTTGCCAATGTTTCCCTTCCTGTTTTCTCAGAGAAACAAATGAATTGTTTCCACAGGAACATAAAACACATTAGGCAACAGGACAGCATGTATTTTCCTATCTTTCTTCAGCGTCCATGATGAAAAATGACTCTGTTAGATCATCATCAATAATTATGGCACTTTCTGAGCTGGATAAAAAACCCACCATCAAACGTATAACCTTCAAGGATTCACCGGAACACATGGATTACATGCTGCAGTATTTTTTGCCTTTTTAAAATGATACACACACAGATTCTTTGGTTGACTGTGGAAAACATCACAGGTTCTTTAGATTTCTATGAAATGAAGGAAACCCAACTGTGTTCCAAATTTAATGTAAAGTTGTCGGGATTTCTTTCCCCTTAACTTGAGCCCTGTATGAACTGGCAAATACACAAAGATGTATTCGAGTCAATTCTTGATTTGAAACTAGGACTTCTGATAGCATAGAAATCGTAGACACACAGTGACTGCTGTCAACCTTCTTGATCACAGGGCATAAATCAGACCCCAAAATCCAGACAGTCTTATCTTTAATTCACTTTAAAGCCCAACAGAGGCAAGTTTTGATCTAACAGGATTCCTATTTCCCAAGCCCACAAAGAAATTCTGTCCATGCTTATGTGAGTTTGAATAAGTGCTAACGTCTGTATTATTCCACTTTTGTAATTGTCCACAAAGACAATTGAGGTGGGAAACAGGAGCTATTTGAAAAATATCAGCAGGTATCCACATGATGAAACCGGTGCGTCTGGTTTTCATTTGTTCAAATATTCCATCAGTCAGGCGTAGACTGAAAGATTCAAAGACCTCAAACCTGAACTCATGTAAGAACTTTCCAAGTTTTCACTGCTAAAAATGTCATGTATTGTTTGATTAAATAATGATAAGAAAAAGACAAAGTAGGACAAAATAGCATAATATCCGGTGCAACTCAGAGATCCAACTGGAAAGGAAAGGCATTAGGAAGCAATGGTCCTTCAAGGACCTACAAAAGCCACTGTGGTTTCATACAAATGGTCAAGTTGAGGTCAGGATTGGGGAGAGGGTATTTATGTCTGATACTATCTCAGTGTACTAAGAGTGCTGAGAACTCATGGGCAACAGACTGTCCAGAAAGTAAATGTGATAAAATATTCAGTTCTAAGAAAACTCAGTAGAAAATAAAGTCTTGGGATCATGTGTTTCACAGTAACAGCATGAAGTTTGAACTGATCTGTTAATGAGGGAATGCTAAAAAGAGACAAAAGCTGTTTTGGGCAAATTAGTTCAGAGGGCAAGAGTCAGTAGAGTTTTACTAATCACAATGGCATTTGGGGATGAGACAGAAAAACATATATATATTTATATACACATATATATGATTGGAATATAGTTTTTTTAATCTTGTATTCAGCCATCTTCGCATATATGGTGTGATTGAGCTAGATTTTCATTTTAGTATCCAGTCCTATGATGTGAATGTTGTAGTTTGTGAATTTAGGAGGGAAGTGTCCCCGTGAAAAACAAGCATCATGTTGGACGGGCCAACATCTCAGAGGGTTTTGTTTGGCTGCAGAGAAGTCAGCACCCAGGGTGGAAAACCAGAGTAAAGGTGGAGAATAAATTTATTTCATGCTGGAAGAAGCAGGGTGATCCCTTTGGGCAGGATCTCTGAGACAGTGTTGTAGGGCACCTCACCATGGCACCAGGCTACCTGTTGGTTAAGGTTGCGTGTCTTGCACTAGAGAGGCAACTGTCACGTGTGATGGGCTTACTCTACTGGCTTCCACCATGGGAGCAGGGAGCCCAGCCATGACCCGCATGCAATAGCCTTTCATTCTCACCACTCTCTGCTTTCAAAGTTCATCAGTAACAGTGCTCATGAGCTAGAAAAGAGCTTAGATCAGTCTCCTGCAAATGGCCACCTGTGGTCCTCCTGGTGGCCGCTCCCTGCATCTGGAAACCCCCCAGGCCCCCAATGATCCTGATGCCTGCTTACTATACAGGTTCTGGCTTTGGGCTCAGGCTGTCTGAACTTCTGCCCTAGCTCTTCCCTTTGCTAGCTGTGCAATCCTGGGAGGTTCCCGAACAGCTCTCGAGGATTCTTTGTTCTCTTTGCTGAAGCAGGGCAGATGAAACAATCCCTCTCTCGCTGAGTTGCTGGGAGGGTGGAATGAGATGGCTCGTGAGGAGTGATTTGCACGCTGCCTGGCATTAGCGATGGGGCACCCAACCAGTGCTGGCCACGATGGGTACGGCACAACTGGATGTTCTAACACCACGAGCTCCATGGATGGTGAGGAATTGTCTAGTATCCCTGTAACTGAACACATACTAAATGCATAGTCACAAGTTTGATGCCACATGCGTGTTCCTAAGTCTTTTGAACTTTAATCTTTTTTATTTGCATGGATGACTCACACTCAAATTCTACCTTTAATTCCAATGTATGATAATGATTTGTGAGTCTGGCCATATGGGTATAGAAAACATACTACTTTTAGGTTTTTAGGTTTGCTGTTTAGCTCAGGAAGTTTTGCTTCAAAATGTTACACTAATGAAATAGGAGAAGAAATTCTTCAGTGTCTGTCAGCAACTGCAGGGAAATCCTAGTACATTATTTCACTGGTTTTCAAACACTGTGACTACCACTGCATTACTGTTCATCATAGTGGATTACCACTGCTTCCAGCCCTTCTGGTTGAGATAAAAATCCTCTTCTTATCACTTCATAATAGCCTACGATGTCCGCTATCGTTTGAGTGCTGGGATGACTGGAGAAAGGTCAGTATCCAGAGGGTGGAGGGAGGGAGAGTGGAGGTGCCGCTGTCTGGTTCTGAATTGAAGCTCAATTCACGAGTCTCCTTTGAAATGCTTGGGTGTTCAGGTTTGTTCTGCTGGCCCATGGAAGAACCTGCTGAAACTGGTCTTTGCAGGGGACTCAAATGCTTAGCTCTAGCTCGTTGACATGGAACTGCCCAGGGCAGCTGCACAATACGATAGTTCACTCGAGTTTGCCCATCCCTAAGCCCACCACCCTCTGCCCATTTCAGGGAATATAGACTACACTTTTCCTCAAAGTCAGATATATTCAAAAGCCCAGTGATAGCACTGGAGAGAATCTCTTTAAACTATAGAAAATGAATTGACAAATGCAAGTAGATATCAATAAAACTGGCTGTCCACTCCCAGCTTGGTGCATCCAAGAGCAGCGTACGTAATTTTCTGTGCTGTCCAGTATTTATTGAAGCTACACAGGTTGTGAGAAATGCTTTAGGGGCGGCCGCTTTGATACTCTCCCATTGTACTTAAACATAAAATGGAATATTAAGATAAAGAATAGATTCCATATTAAAAACTCACCTTAAGTTTTATGAGAGATTTTATCAGGGGGCATAACATGCAGAAGGTATTGGATGAGGAGGTTTATCTGGGTAAGGAGATGTTTTGTTAGCCGTTCATGACGTGTGCGGAAATATTCCATCTAAATTCATGCTATGGAATGGATTTCCTTTTCCACCAAGAGACACATTGTGAGCGTAGCCCTGACAATCAAAGTGCTCAGAACTGTAAGACGCTCCTTGGTCCTTGGCTGAGGGACCTAATAAATGGTCTGTGTTAATATTTAGAAAAAGAGGTGGGATATGGACACTTTGTTTTGTCATTAGCATAGCAGAGATAAAAGTTTTAACTCTATGAAGCTACTTATCACCCTAGTTTGAGCTACTTGACCATAAGCTAATGCCTTTTCATGTGACCAGTAGGCTAGGGTGCACTGGGAGGCCTCTGGTTCCTAAGGAAAGAGTGCTTGTGAAGGAGTAGTGGGTGTGGAGAGTACATTCATTATCTATTGTTGCACAAAAAGTAACCGCAAACCTACCAGCTTAAATTAACACCCATTTAATTTCACCAGGTTCGTGGGTCAGGAACCGGGAAGTCACTTAGCTGGGGCATGTGCTCAGGACATCTCAGGGCTGCAGTCAGGGTGTGGGTTGAGCTGCGTTCTCATCTGAAGACTGGACTGGGGAAGAATCTGCTCCCAGGCTCTTTGGGACTGTTGGCAGATATCATTTCCTTGTGCCTGTAGAATTCATGGAGAATTCATGTAGAATTCATGCTCCTTCAAAGTTCTCTCTGGAAGAACAGAGAGAGAGAGAGAGAGAGAAGGAAAGAGAGCAATTGATTGGTTGATTTTGCTGCTTGAAGATTCTGACTTCAGGGTAGGCCTAGGTCCTCTTTTAAAAGGTACACCTGGCACTTGACTAGTTCAGGGAGACCCAAGATAATCTCTGCTTTGATTAGCTCAAAGTCAGCTGATTAGAGGACCCTCAATCGGGGACATGCTTAGGAGATTTCCTGTCTGAAAGGAGCAGGGAGGAAGGGTGTTGGATCTTTTCATTAACATCACTGGAACTTGTGTCCTGACTAAAGATGAATCCAATGTAGACAAGGGTTCTAGCATTTCCCTTCTCGCTGTCATTCTTTCTGAGCAATGTCAACGAAGTAACGGATTCCGTTCTAACGATTCTGGCTTCTTTCAATTGTACGTGAGCTTTTGGTACATTCACTTGCTCAATCATACCAATTTCATTTTTCTAGGTGTCCCTAACAACCACCAGACTTTATCTGGAGTTAAAAAAAAAAAAGTCTGGTTTCCAATCCAGTGATTTGGTGGCTTTTTGTAACAGGGTACTCAAAGCCTTCCTTTTCTGGTTCTTCAGTCTATAACCTAGAATCATCAAACTGATACTTGCTTCTACTCTGTCTGCCTTCTGAGATGTGAACTTGGCTGCACCCGAAGGCCTTAAGCAAGTGATTATCACAAGTTTCCTACTTACATACCAGCCACGGGGGTAGGGACGTTCAGGTGAAGTTATCTTATTTTAGCCTCAGTGATTCTTGCAGATCATTAGCTCTTATTCTCATTTTACAGACGAGGAATACCGTGGTCACAAATGTGGCCTGACTTCCTCAAGGTCATAGAGCTAATAAGGTGTTTTAAACCCAGATAGGTTTGATCTGAATGCCCACGATCTCTTAGGAACCAACGTTAGCACCCCAGGGGCTTTAAACCCCTGGTCGCCTGTTCATAAGGTCAGGAAGACAGCAAGCCTCATTCTGAAATCTATCCCATGTTATAACAAATCCTCCCCCCTCATTTTATGCTACGTTCATGGTTCTCAACTGGTAGCAATTTCATTCCACCTCTCCCCACCCCTGGCCAGGGGACATTTGCAAATGTCTGGAGACATTTTGGGTGGTTATATCTGGGTGGGGGGAGCAGGGCTGCTACTGACGTCTAGTGGGTAGAGACCAGAGATGCTGCTAAACATCCTACAAAGCACAGCACAGCCCCCATGCACAAGGCAAATTATTATCTGGCCCCAATGTAGCCAGGCCCATGTCAATAAGGATTGAGAAACTCTGCACTACATTTTGACTTAATAAACTCTGGTTCTCAAACATGGTTTGTAGAAACAACAACAACAACAAAAATCTTTTGCTATTCAGCAATAGTCGTGTGGATATAAATTCTGTATTCACCACTGATGGCCACAGCATTTAATCCGGTTCATTTTTATGATTCTTGCCTCCTACATGTTTTCAACTCTTTGTTTATGGTTTTTTCCTGTGGGTAAGTGTTTTGCTGCTGCAAATTTGTTTATTGTTGCTTGCTATTTCTCCGTGTTTTGCTATTTGTTCTGCAGCTCTGGGATACTTGTAAGGGGTGCTGTATAAAATAAATAACAATAATGATGATGTTTACAGTACTTATCCCCGGCAATTTCGAGAGCATCGTGAAAGAAGACACAGAGGAACAAATGACAAAGGAGTTACTTTGCATCTTTGCATTTTGCCTGTAAATAAGCACAGAGCAGCTTCCCTCTGTAGTGAAGTATTCATAGATTATTTCTTTGGGATAACTTTGCCCTGAGTGCTCGAATGTGTTTCACCCTTGGATACATTCAATTTGTCTTCATTTTACAGTTTATTCTGTTAATTAGAAAAGGTTATAAGATTAATAACTAGTCATTGCTAATGCATTCAATGAACTGAACGTTGAACGCGATGAGGGGTTTTCTCCCCCTAAAGAGATATAAATGATCCGTTCGTATGGAACCCATCAAACCTCTGATGAAGTGCACTGCACACAGAGTGCTCAAGACTACAATGGCCTTTTAATGATTTTCAAAATCATCTGAACATCAAAAATGCAATTATATTCCATGCGTATAACAAATTACTATCTTGGGAGGAGGGGCTAGATGCTATTAATTGAGATAATGTAAATCATGTGAGCGGATTCTAGTTGAGGTATACAGAATAACAAATGTATTCGGAACACCAAAACTTTATACTTGCATAGGGTTTTATCTTGCCAAAAGGATTTTCACGTGGCTGCATTTTGATTTTTCACAAGCAGGTCATGCTTTTTGTTCTTTAAAGTTCATAGCAGTTAATCAAAAGTGGTTTAGCATCATGCAATGGGTGGAAAATCGGAACGCGATCCATTTTTAGTGACTTCGAGTCCATTCCTTTTTATATTGGAAACCACACCAGTTTCTGGGGTGAAAAAGAATATTAACAAAATGATAGAGCTTGGACATAGCATGTTACAAATCATTTAGTAAATAAAAGATTATTTGCAAATTCAGAGGTTTGATGACAAGAGCTGTGTTGAAATGAGGAAGTTCTCACCCATTCAGCTGAGCGCCTGTCCCCAGAAGCCCGCAGGGACTGACGTGTAGGGGAAGGAGCCATGTATCCTTGTCATCCTGTAGCTTGGCCATAGCTAGAAGGCACCCTGCGGTGTGCAGGCAATGAAAGGTTCTTCTCCAGGAAACCGCAGGCCCTTGTTTTCTCCCTAACCCTCTTTGCAGGGACTTTGTTCATATCAAACTAACCAAAAAGTTGCAAGACTGGTCAAAATAACTCCTGTAAACGCTTTAATTGGATTTACCAGTGATTATTAATAATATTTTGACCAAGTTTCTCTGTTGTCTTCGCCTCCCCTGTGTGTGTGATAGCTTCCAAGCGGGTTGAAGCTGGTTCTTGCCTGTGGTCGTCAGCCACTCTAGTTAGCTCCTTCGCAGCAGGGGTCGTTAGTTAGTTAAATACCTGCACGAATCTTCAAGCCCCTGCATGTGGTCTCAGCCCTGTCTCCTACTCTTAAGTGCAGTCCATAGTCCTGAAACATCTCATTCTTTACTAAGATCAAAATCAGTCTGGTCCATGAGAATATATTTCCCGTATAGCGAAACATTTATTATGCTGTATTAACCTATTAATAAAATTTGCCACCACCCACAGCTTACGTTTCACATAAAGGAAAATAGTGATGCAATTAGGTTACTGTTAATGTATTACGCTAAATACGAACACTTTGCTCATCTACTTACAAACCAATGGCAATACAATTTTGTCAATGTAATTCTAATATAAGTTAAAAATAACTGGAGGGCCCTGGCATCTGTCTTTAGTTGTTCATGAGGACTTCAGACCCGGAGGAGCTCCAGGTGATAATGCAGTCCACGTCCTATCCACTGCAGTGCTGCTGAGGTCAGCTGCAGGCAGAGGTGTGGCTGGGTCAGGAATCTCCATCAATCATTGGCACAGACCGGCATTCTGCTACGTGCTGAAGATACAGATGACGGCATATAGTCTCCTGCCTTGGTAATCTGAAAATCTAGTATGTGAGCGCTCTAGAAATGTACAGTCTCCTTCATGGGGGACATGGTTCAGTATCCCTGCCCACGTCAGCTCATCCTGCCCATTAAATTTGTCCATGACTCTGAGGTCCCCCTGGGAGCCCCCAGGGTATCTCTGCACTTCATCCCACCGAAGCCTATGTATGTCTGCTGATTCTCTGCTTCCTCCAGAACCCATCCTCAATCATTTCAACCTCTCTGTGAATATCATCACTGCCACAGCTTCTGATGTCCCTGCCCCTGTGCCCAGTCACCACGTGGGAAACCTCGGACTCATCTCTGGCACCCTCAATTCCTTGACACAGAGCTCTCCCGTATGGAAATTGGGTGTCTCCAACACAGTATTTTTATCATCAAAGCCACCAAGAGCGTCTGCTAGCAAGTTGGGAGTCACCGTCTTCTGTGACCTCACCATGAAATAACATCCATTACTTTTGCAATATTCTTATGGAAGCGGACCACTAAGATCTTCCCCGCACCCAAGGGGAAGGATCACAAGAGGATGTGAATATCGAAAGGTGAGGAACATTGTACCTACTTACCTTTGAAATCCACCTTCCAGAGATGTCTGCTTTCACTCATTAAATGCCACAGTTAGGACCAGCACATTAAGTGAAGTGACCAAGGTTTTACAGTAGGATAGCAAGAGTGCAAAGAATAGAACCCTTCACCTTTGCAATTTGCCCAAATTCTACCTACTGCCTCCCACCTTTTGGGCTATGTGGGTCCAACGAGGATGGCAGGATGCTAGCTACTTAGCAGAAATTTTTGCATGCACATGTTTCCTTCTGACTTCCAACTTTAGAATCACAACATATAGAAGAAATTATATGTTACAGGTCGCCTGCATGTCCTTCTCATTGGCTGTTGGTAAATAGACCCTACTTGCATTCATGACCTTCAAAACACAATGGTAGCTGAGAGATGAGAATTTTTTTAAAAAATGCTTCTGTGTCAATTTTACAAAACACAAGAGCAATAACCTTGAAATCTGAGCCATAGATCTGCAAACCTATTCAGTTGCGTGATTTCCGGGTAGTCCGAAGTTACAATGCTTTTATTGAATTATTTTTCCTGACACTAGAAAACTCTTTTATGATTGCTTGAAAGTCAGACAGTTACACTGCCCTGTTTTCTGAGGATGTGTCATACTTGTTTTTCTTTTAGAATAACGTAATCCTCCAGCTTTAAAGAGGACTGTGTTCAGGAAAACAAGTCCCCAGATACTACGTAGATGAAGCTTTGAGGTAGCTGTGTCCAAAGTTCTGTGGTCGTGTTGATTCAAAATTTCTTTCTATTTCCTTAGGTACGAATTCTGTAGCAAAGGGGGTTTAGCTCCATTTTGTGGAAAACTAGACAGTTAAGCTTCCTGTTAACTGGTTATTGGTGTTTCGCTCTCTGAGTCCAATGGTGGAGAACACCAAGGAAGGATGACGTTGAATCATTTGGAAATTTTACACTATTTTGTTTTCTACCACATGCCTCTTGAAACAAGCTGTAAAAAATGGTGCCTGTAAGTAATATTTTTACATCAATTTACTACAGTATTTGCTATTCTTCTTCCCAACATAACCGCTGACTTGTGTCTACCATTAGCATTTTCTCATAATGATTGTGTCTATTATCCATGCATACTAAGGACCATGCCTGGGATAAAGTTTAGGAATACTAAGTCAAATTAGAGCTCTGTCCCTCAAAGAGCTTACAACATAGTGTCTGATAAGGAAATTGACAAATAAAATGGAATATGAGAAATTGTAGGAAATACGGGCCTGTCGTGATGGGTAAGTTGCAGTTTGCTAGACAAGGAAGAGAAGAATTCTGGCAAAGCAAACTGCATTGTTTCATGAACTGCTATGAAACAGTTCAAGAAAGAAGTCCTGTTATTTCTGTATAACTGGCAACAGCAATGTGTGGCTAATTTAAGAGTAGAAAGCGACCAGGGCATGCCAGGCTCTGTGTGCTAAGATAAGAAGATTAAATTTTATCCTGGAAATGATTGAGAGACAGAGAACCTCAGAAATGACTTCAGAGAAAACCGGTATTTAAGGGGAACTTAGAAGATGGAGTGCCTGTTAAGAAGACGAAGAATGGGTGAACAGGGAAGTGTGGAGATCACCCCTGAGGCATGATGACACCAAGACAGAGAGAGGCAGGCACAACGCAGAAGATGCTGCTCTGTTGAAGACCTTTGTGGAACCATGGAAACTTGAGCTTTGGTGAGGCTGGTTTTTAGGGGCACAGAGACAGATGTTAGGGTTAAGCCCAGGGTTACTAGGTCTTATGGAAGACATTGCTCCACAAAGTTGAGATTCTCCAAGCACTACACACTCCAGGTAAGAGTGAAATGGTAATAGAATGAATCTTTCCCCATCCTCAGCCCCTAGAAGACTGCAAATTGTCTTGATGCTGAGTAGTGGGGAGGTTAAACTACATTTCACATCTCCCCCAAAATCTCTGATACACACTGTTATTCAAGTCAGTGCAGTTAATCCTGATAGATAAATAGCAAACACTATCTAGATTGTAATCTAGAATGTTATCAGAGAAATACATTTACGTTAACAGTATTGTTTGTGGAAAGAAAGAAACATGGAACAGGTTTTCCTTTCACACAGTTTTTTTCTTTAAAAATAATTTTTAAAAGATTTTAAAACAAATTTCTTGTTAAAGATGACATGAGTATCATTAACCAGAATTGATTCACCATGACTTACTTTCAACCTCGTTTTCCAAACAGATCCTTCCTAACAAACTACGTCTTTTATTTCACATCACTTTGACTCAAAGGGTCCAATAAAGTTATTAATTTCATATATCAAAATGGAAATGCATACAACAAAAAGTTAGTCGATAAGGAAGGGGCTTCAGAATGATACTAATATGTCAAATCGGCACTTGCATTCCTGGTGAAAAGCCACTTGGTTATGATGTATTGTCATTTTTTATACAGTCCTGGAGGTATTTGCTAAAAAAATTTTTCTTTCTTTGTCTGTTGAGGGAGATTGGCTCATAAGTATTCTTCCTCATCCTGCCTTGTCAGGCATCAGAATGAAAATTATGCTAGTATCATCAAATGATTTATTGAGTGTTCCCTCTGTGTTCTCCCTACGAGTTTGAATAAAATTGGAATTGTTCGTTCGCTCAGTGCTTTATAGAACTCATTGGCGAAGGCATCTGGGTTTAGCATTTTCTTTCTAGAAATATTTGGCCTGGGAATGCAATTTTCCTAATGAATACATGACTTGAGGCATTCTATTTATCCCCTCTCTTACATCTTTCTAGGCATTTATTGTCTTAATGTTTTTTATGTTTTCTTTCCAATTCAGTAAGATCTTAAGTGTTCTCTTTCTCATTTCTGATATTAGTTATTTCTACCTTTTCTCCTTCCCTACCTATTAATTGGACTTGCTAATTTATTAATTTTGTTGGGCTTTCTGAAGAAGCAACTTTTGGTTTTGTCAATTAAATAGAAATATATTTCTATGTAATTAAATTCTATTTATTTCTCCATTTCCTTCCTTCTACCCTCTCCCTGATTATTTTTTAACTTTCTAAGATAGTTATGAGCTTATTAATTTTGTCTTTCATCTTTGCTAATACTATTTCCCTCAACACTGCTCTAGATACATCTAAAAGTTTCAAGAGGTATTTTTCATTCATTGAAAAATATTTTCTAACTTCCATTATACTTTATCCATTTACTTGTGAATAATGCAGACTTTAAAAAAATTTTAAACACATGGGGATTTCAAAATTAATTGCATAGTGATCAGAGATCTGTACTGGGTGTTTTCAATCTTTTGATATATATGAAGACTTGGGTTTTTTTGTTTGTTTGGCGCAGTGTCTCATCAATTTAAGTGAAGGTTTTATGTACAACTGCAGAGTGTGTTGTTTTTAGTTTAGTGCAATAGGTTATACATGTCCATTAAGTCAAGTGTGCTCATTGAATCATTCTAATCTCCTCTATTCTTTTTTTTAAAAACTAATTAATTTTATTTCAAAATATTACAGAGGTACAAATGTTTTTGTTACATGATGCCTTGTATAATGCTTACCTTGCAGCTGTTGGTGTGCCCATCACCAGAATAGTGTTCATTGTACCCAACAGGTGAGCGTTTGTCCCTCATCCCCTTCCATCCTCCCCGCTTCTTGGTTCCCAATGTCCTTTATATCTCTTTGTGTTCCGGTGTGCCCATCATTAGCTCCCATTCATTGCTCTATTCTTACTAAAACTTTTGTCTATTGGTTCTACTAATTGCTGGAAAAGACATATTAAATTCCTCCTTGATAATTATCAATTTGTCTATAATACCTTTGGTTCCGTCAGCTTTTACTTTATGTATTTTTAGGCTTTGTTACATTTTTCTCATTTTATATTTTATTTATATAACCAATGATTCATTCAGAAAACCTATTTTGTCTGATAACCCAGGTGTTTATTTATTTGGTATTTACAAGGTTTGTATTCTTCCATCTATTTGTTTCAACGTCTTTGTACATGTCATTTTTAGATTCTCCTCCTCTATATTGATTATCACGTATTGTTTGTTATGTACATATTATATATTACTATTTCCCATATTTAATATTGAAAAGTTGTAAGTCATTCTCATTACTACTCCACTGAATGAAATTTGCTTCTCTAGCTCTTTAAAAAAATAACCTTATGAAGGCACAGTTTACAGACAACAAGCTGCATCCACTGAAACTGTAAAATGGGTAATTGCATGTGCCCATGAAACCACAACCACGAACAACACGGTGAATATTCCCCAAACTCCCACAAGTGCTTTTGTACCTCTCTGCAGTCCATCACTGCACCTGCCCAGCTCAGGGAGGAAAGGACCTGCTTTCAGGGACTATTGTACATATTTGTTTTTATATAAATGGAATTATATTGTACATACCCTTCTGTGTCTGCCTTCTTTCACTCAACAACCATTTTGGGATTCATCTATGTATGTATCATTCAACTATTCACTGAATCTTTTTTTTTATTTCAGCATATTATGGGGGTACAAATGTCAAGGTTTTGTATATTGCCTTTGCCCCCCTGCCCCCTTGAGTCAGAGCTTCAAGCGTGACCATCCCCCAGACGTTGCACATTTCACTCATTATGTTTGTATATACCCATCCCCTCCTACCCCCTCCCACCCACCCG
>VBSM01000631.1:1834294-1871808 GCA_008086735.1 Cheirogaleus medius | reverse complement strand
TTAGCTCTTTGAACTGTACGATTTATACATTGTTAAGTAACTTGCAATATAAATAAGAAAGAGTATTTTTTAATGGACTGGGGCATGGTGTCTTTTTAAGTAGTGGATGACTTTTGATATATATATATTTTCAGTGTCCTGGTAGTTTTATCTGGTATTGCAGTACAGTTGTAATAGCTAGACTTAACTGTGGTCTTCTTAGAAATTCTTCCATGGGCCCATTGATAAAATCTACCATCAACATGCTTTGAATCTTCCCCTCTTCTCTGTCGTCGTCACTACCGCCTTAGTTGAAGTTCGTTCATTCAGGCAAGAGTTTTCTCTTTGGACCTTCCCCTCCCACTACACACCTGACCTTAGATGGCAGCTCTGTTCGTGTGGCTGTTGTGTCTACTGGGCCACGTGACTTAGTCACGCAAAAATAATCTTTTATTCAACATTGCATCTTTGTTGCTAAGCACAGCAACTGGTTTCTGCTATTCAGTTAAATCGAGAGTAGGAGATTTGAGGCATGCTTTTGAGAACACTCTCTTGGAGTCTCTAATGCCTTTGCAGCCTGCTACCATAATCACCCTGGATTTGTTTCATTCCAACCTCAATCCTTTCTACTTGAAAACCAATAAATTTCTTCTTTGTCTAGATACACATTGACAGAAAGTATAAAGATGAAGAACTTATCTCCTACCAAATAATGCGGGGAAACCAACTACTGAACTTCTAAAATACCAATGGAGATTTTCCTACTAGATCCCTTGGAATATAC
Organism: Cheirogaleus medius; assembly: GCA_008086735.1. NCBI lineage: Eukaryota > Metazoa > Chordata > Mammalia > Primates > Cheirogaleidae > Cheirogaleus > Cheirogaleus medius. The sequence goes on along the minus strand of VBSM01000631.1, from coordinate 1,871,045 downwards.
TATTCTTTACCTATTAATTAATAACATCTCCAGTTCCAAAGATTATCCGGAAGCTGTCACATTAATAACAAGTAACATATTTTCGTTATTTGCCTCCAAATCCTCGAGTTTCAAATTAACAACACTTGAAGGAGACCTGTTCGCACAAACGAAATTTGAATTGTAGATGAAGTGACACTTTGGAAGGGTTGGGTCACATTGTAGCTTTTCAGCACCACCAAGATTTAATTTATGTAGTGTGATTGCAAAGAGAGAACTCTTAATGGCTTTTTAATTATTCTCAACTTCAAAGACTAAATGGGAGGGAGACCAATTCTCAGACAAAGGAAGAAAATATCGGAAGCTGAGTAGACATGATTATACAGCAATGCCCTAGTAAAAGAATCTCAGGACATGGGAGTGGAGAATACTTTTCTGCACATCAAACCTAAACCGTCGAATACAGTCCTGTTCTTCGTTCAGTCCTCTACCATCATGCCTCAGTCTTAAAGGCTGGTGATCGCAGTCATCCATGGGAAATTTAGAAAGTTATAGTTACATTTTTAGGCAAGCTCGTTGGTCTGTGGGATTATAAAGAAGTAGTGGAAGCAATTTGCTATGTCAGTTTATAGGAGCCAGAGATAAAGTGACTTTGACACAATGGCTTCAGAAAAACCCACACGTCCAAAATGAAATGCTGTAAACACTGCCTGAGATGGAAAAATGTTTTAAACTTATGTCTGTTGGGGCCAACTGTGGGGAAAGAACTTGGGCTATATATTGCTATGTAAGAACTGATTGCCTATATACGGTTTACCTTTGCCTCTAAACATAGATGAGGAAAATGTGACTTTCAAGGCTAGCTGCTTTGAATACATGATCATTTTTAGTTATAAAGTATAAAGCTTGTCTGAGAGCCCATTCTCTTGAAGAACCTTGTATGACCACAAAGCAAATCATAATATTTCCTAGTAATAATCGTTACCATTTATTAAGTCTTGGTAGTATTTTGGGGACTGAGCATTTGCTTCTAAAGGAGGTACCACCCCGCCGAGATATGGAGAGTCGTTTTTCCCCAGAGAAAGTAAGAATAAAGAACTGATGGAAGCCTAAAGAGATAGGCTATAGAAGCAATCAAGAAATAAGTAAAACCGGTATCATTCTGATGAACACAGGGCATAGAGAAAATATTCATAATTAGCCTCTCCCTGGACCGTCCTCTCTTCCAGTAAAAACTTCAAATGGAGAGTCTTGGGAAAAAATGAGGCACGTGCATATTTGTGCTAAACAAGCTGGCATAAACCAAGACGTAGGATGTTAGCCTACGAGGAAGGAAAGCAAGTTCAGCCAGCCATGGTGTGATAAAGTCATTGTTTTCTGTGAAACCTTTCTCATTGTTCTACACTGCTACCCAAGTGTAAAAGTTCTCTTCAGCACTGGCTTGGTGTTGAAGTTACATGCACATTTGTAGAAGCCTCTCTCGAACTGTGTGAAAGTACTAGTTTTCAGGCTAGAAGGATATCACTTTTATTCCCTGCAAATGTCAATTTAATGTCAACAGTGAAGAGAAAGGTTCACAGTTTCACAATGTTCAAAACCTGGCGCAGGCTCAAGGGAACTGGTGTGCCACGTAGGGAAGTAACTATTTTTAGGTAAAGGAAAACAATGTAAAATATTTACTTAGACATTTCTTTCAATATCGAGTAATTATTTTATTTTATGTAACAGGCTTCCAATACTTACGCTGTGTCTGTATACACGTGTGCTCACACATTCTGTCCCAGATGGTGAACGAGAATTTCTTCGATCTTTTGTCAAAAGCTCACTGTCACATTTTTTAAAGCAATTAAGCAGGAGTCATTGGTTTCGAATATGGTAAATAAAACTGCCGGTACCAGCAAGTGTCCACGTCAATGTGGCCTCAAGGTTACCCATACGGAAAGACCGTCTTGAAAACCAGAGCTCTTACACTCTGTACACGGAAATCTCATTTTGTTCTGTGTTTTCTGACACGTTTCGTTACTAGGCACGATGACAATATTGAAATCATATTCGTGGAATAAAGTGAATTAGCTTGACTGAGTCTTTCTGTAATGCATGCATAGATCGAAACACCACATTGTACCCCAGAAATATACACGATTATTGTTTGTCAGTTAAAAATAAATTGAGAAAAGGAAATATTTGTTTGTTCTGTGGGTTTTCTCTCTTTCATTTTCCTTTTATATATTTCCAGTTAGACATTTTCACATTTGCTTTTCTCTGGTCAGAGGTCCCATTTTCCGTCAGAGTTGTTCATGCTTCCTTCCAAAGCAGCACACAGCTGCTGCGAGGTACCCGCGTGAGAAGCTGTTAGGCCCGTGAGTGGCACAGAAGTGGAAAAGTCCTCTAGTGAAATGGGCAGAAATGCACACAAATGCATGGCCCTACCAATGTCAGGCCAACGTCAAGAAAGACCACGTAAAGAGTCCAACAAGTATTGGCTCCTCTCGCTGTACGAATCACTCAGAAAGCCATGTAACAATCATCTCTAGTCTCAGTGGGAAGACAGCGAGACCATTTCACGGTGCTAGTCACAGCGACCACAGCCCTCCATGCGTCTCCCTAAATCGCAGGACATTCCGCCCATCCAGGCATTTGAAAATGGACCAAGGGCATTAGCTCATGAAGGATGTAAAATGCAAGAGAGGGTGAATGTGGTAGATTTCCATGCCCTGTGCATGTTGAGGGGAATCTCTCAGGGATCCAAGAGCGTTTGTTTTCCTTTTGCAGTAAATCTTCAAAATAGAGAGTTAGCGTCATTTGTTCTCTGCAAACTTCGGCTCTCATTGAAAACTCAGAACATGAATTTTCCCTACTTTCCCCCACCCCCCTCCCCTAGAATTTCAAGATGCTAGGTAATGAATGCGGCGAAGAGGAAAATATTCCGTGGCAATTAATGAATATCTTTTCATTAAAGTTTATTCCATTATTAAATATTCCAGTTTTATGTCGGTGGATTACGTATTATGCACGGCTTATTGGCCATTGCTTTATAAGCATTTTATAGATTAAAGGTGAAATCGAATGGCTGTTATTAAGTAAGTGGATTTAAGACAGGTCTTGCCCTTGTCTGCGGCCCTCACCCTCCCTCCCATTTGGGTTCTCTGGAATTAAAATCAGACTTCAGGTGCTACTCACGTAATTAGAACTTCGGTACACAGGGCTTTCCTCTACAAAGTAGCACGTGTTCCCATTACTGTGATTTCTTCCCAAACTCCCCATCTACTGCTTTCATGTATTGAAATTCTATTTATACTTTAAGGTAAAAGGAGCCTTTCTTGGCCTTGCTTGTCTGCCAGGACCTCTCTCATGTGTGCTAAGAGAGTGCTTCCTTTTTCAAACATTGTACTTTGTAACTTTTCATGTGTCTCAATGAGATTGCAACACAAATTTCTTACACTAACAGATGACATTTAATTAACAGTTTAAGAACCTGCATCATACATGGAATTTAAAATTTGAGATAATGCTAGTTTCTGAGACAAGAAAAAGGAATTGATCACTTAAAAAATCAGTCACCTAAAGGACATTGATAAAAAATAATCTCTTTCATAATTTCAGCCATTTTGCTATTAAATTCCATTTTTAAAACATACAGGGAGAAATGGAATACAAAGAGTGGTAATTATTGAATGATATTGAATGTTATTGGTGATGAATGCCATTTGTTACCGTCAACTACTAAAGTCTAAGATCTGTGTTCCTATACAGATATAACACACTGGAAGATATATTATTAAGATTTTTTTTATTCATTCTCTCCCTTGCCTTACAAAAGTGAAGGAGGAATCAAACTCGATTGTACCTTGAATGTTTAATACAAATAGCAATAACAAATATTTGTTTTAACCAGGTACTAGCTCATCTGGAAGTAATGCATGTGAACACTAATAAAGAACAACATGAATTGTGGAAGCAAAACAAAACCAAACCCTCATTTGGCATGATTTATATGCATTTGCTGTTCGTATAAGGTAGATTTCCAGGCCTCCCAAGGCATATCCAGGAAGAGAGCTTGCTCGAGGAATTCATCAGAGATCTGTGATTATTCACCCAGACTAAGGATGATGGCACTCAAGACCCTTTGGAAAGGATCAACTTTAGATAGTGTTTGATGATAGACGTAAAATCAGAGTGTGAGACTTTGGGAAAAGATTAAGAGCGTTGAAGATGGCGGCAACATACGCTCAGATCTAAAGGAGATAAGAGTTAGGATGTCCACACCCAGGAAGGAGAGCTAAGAAATCTGAATGGCTGGTTACATTTTTGGCATAAAAACTTCTTTGCAACACCCTGGCAGTGAGGAAGGAAATTCCAGACCTCGTAGGTAGAGCCTCTTTCTATCTCTCCTGCTTACCTATCAAGCTGGGGACTACATTGGATTTGGGTTCAGTAGATCAGGGGTGAGCCTGGGACTCTGTGTTTCCAACAGGCTCTATGAGATGCTGATGCTGCTGGTCCATGGACCGCAATTTGAGGAGCAAGCCATGTGGACACTCCCCTACAATGAGAAGGATGCTGAGATATTGATCCACTCAGCTCAATCATGGGAAAACTGAGCAGGTCCCCCGCTTCTGGCCAGGAGCGGCCACATTTATGGACATCCATGAGGCACACCAATGTGGTCATTTTCTATATGCACTGGGGCAAGAAAAGGGCCCATTTGTACATTCTCACACCGTGCTGTGGCCAGGCCACTGGGAGATCCACAAGTCGAGGAAGAGAGAAGCAGGGACAAAAAGTGGTGACTATCGATGTCATTATAACTATTCAGAAAACTGAAGGGCAGTTTTGAAAGGGAAGGCTGTCTGGGATATATTGAGCTTGAAGAACAGACTAAAAGCTCGGATGGAGATAGGTATTCGGTGCGTACAGTCTGCGGAAGTCTAGTCCCGATGACTTTTGGCCCCGGGTGTTACTATCGTGTTTATGTTACCTGGCAAAGGGAGTCTGCAGACGTCACTGAGGTCATTCATCAGCCGACCTTGAAAGATCGAGAGTGTCCCAGTTTATCAGGGTGGGACTGACATGATCACATGAGTCCTTAATAGCAGAGGATTTTGCAGGCTGGAGAGGAAGAGGTAGGACGGAAGGAATATCGTATTGAGTCGAAGCACGAGTCGTTCTCCACGTTTTGGTGCTCGCTTAAAGACTGAGAAGACGACGTGACAAAGATTGCAGGTGGCCTCAGAAGGTGGCAACAACCTCCGACAGGCAGCGTGCGAGGAAACTGAGACCTCCATCCTGGAACTGCAAGGAACAGTATTCTGCCGCCCACCCAAAGGAACCTAGAGGGTGAATTCTCCCTCAGAGCCTCCAAGTAAGAACCTCGGGCTGGCTAACACTTTAGTTTTAGCCTTGTGAGACCACAGCAGGGGAACCACCCCAGATTTCTGACCCAGACAACTGCGACGTAATAAATTTGTGTTGTCTTCAGCTGCCGACTCACATGGGGAGGGGATCGTGCAGACAGACAGGGGTCGAGGACACACGCTCCCTCCCGTGAGGATGGGGTGAGAGTCCAGGTAAGGGGTGAGTGGCACATCACATCTGACAAGCAAGGGGAAGAGATCTTTTCTATGACGACGAGAGAGCTTCTGAGTATCGGCTGTGGGAAAGAGTCCTACAAAACAGGCTTTGAAGATGCAAGAGGGGGGGAGTGCAGTGGGCAGGTAGAGAAAGTTGGCAGAAGAGGCGGGGCGGGAGGGGATGAAGGCTTTTTGCTGTCACTGCATCAAGTCTCATCTGCTCTATTTTAACCCTTAGAAATAGACTGTGGCCTCACCCACCGCCCACTTTCTAGAGCTGATTTCAAGTTCATCCTTTCAATCTTGAATGATTGTCCTTACGTAATGACGCTAGCCATGTTTTACCATGTGGTGACCACATTTCCTTTGCTTCCAAGCCTGTGGGCTGAGACTCTCAGTGCTTCTTAAGATCCCCTTCTTGGTTACTGTCAGCTGCTTTCTGTTTGTGCCCGGCCCACACGACCCCTCCGTACATCTCGTTGGCCGTACTCAATCTTCAGCTATGCCAATGGCACTCAGAGACTGTGTGCTCACTGTTTCCTCTCTGTAGGTGGAAAGATACGTTGCTCGGTCTTTATTTTCTTCAATTCTCTTCTCAAAAATCCTGTTATTAGAGAGGGTTTCCTTAAGTACTCTATATAAAATGGCAATCCCAAATCCTAGCTCAGCACTCATTATATAATACCTTTGCTAGTATTTATCTATCTGTCTGTGTTTCTATCTATCATCTGTAGTCTCTTTCCACAAAGATTAAATATGAATACATGAGGGCAGGACTTTCTTTTACGTTTTCAGGGGCCAGAACAGTACCTAGCACATAGCAGGCACCGGAGAATTTCTGTTGTACAGGGAATGACTTTTATTGGTTTGCCCAGCATGGAGTCCCGGCAGTATCATGAATTTAGGAGGAAAATAACATAAAACTCTGAATCCTCTGTGCTCCATGAGTCCTTCATAAGGCATATACGCTGCTGTGGTCTGAATGGTTGTTTGCATCCTCCCTAAATTCATATGTTGAAAAACTCACCCCCAAGGCGATGGTGTTGGGAGGTGATGAGGCCCTGAGGGTGGAGCCTCATGGATGGGATCAGCGTCCTTATGAAAGGGACCCCAGAGAGCTCCCTCGCCCCTTCCATCACGTGAGGACACAGCGAGAAGGCGCCATCTATGAACCGGGAAGTGAGTCCCCACCAGACACAGCCTCTGCCACGCCTGGATCTTGCACTTCCAGCCTCCAGAACTATAAGAAATAAACATCTGTTGTTTAAAAGCCACCCAGTCTGTGGTATTTTGGTATACAAGCCTGAATAGACTAAGACATTTGTTTTTTTGCATTCTCATATTTTTTCTCTTATGGCAAAATTGAGTTCATCCATCAGAGGGAATTATTCAGTCTCATATACCAATCTTGTAAGATTTTTCATTCTTACCATCCTGTTTTTGTTCTTATTTTTTAAACCAAACGAACCCATCCCCCTTAAGTGTTGGTAATTATTAGATATCAAATAGTTAATACACTTATATGATATTTGGAGTATAAATATTATGGGAATAGTTGATGTTTTCTAGCTTGGTTACCAATCAAGAAAGAGGAGGAAAGTCAGGAATAACTTACTTTTGTCCACACCACGACTATATAGAATCATGGCATGAAATAAATGTACCTCTTGAAAGCTACCGCATTGCAAACCTAGGCAGTGACCTGTTCATTCATTCACCATAGCCACTGAAAAGCCGTAACAGGAAAGGGAGAGCTTCTTGAATTGTTGGGGCAACAAAATTGACCAGAACTAAGAAAACATAATTGCATCTCTTTAGATTTGCATATTCAACCATCAAGATCATTTCTAATCTTATAAAAGAGTACTTTACAGTAACATCAATTATTGATCGCATATATTCAGAACTGCAAGCAATTAAGTAAAAATCAAACAAACCCAGACACGACTGAAAGACATAAACATATTGACTGAAAAGAGACTGGGAATTGAGAGATATTTCAAAAGTTGCAAAGTCTTTGAAATGATAGTGTTCTAAGTAGGCAAAAACTGAAAAATGTTTGTTATAAGCATTTTTCTTCTTGGGCAAGCTCATGCATGGTCTCTACTTTTGCAAAATGAGAAATGCTAGAAAGCCCAAGGCAAGAATACATGTGACTTTGGAAATGTTTGCTGGACTCAGTGATTAGAGGGCGTTAGTCTCCTCAACCAAATGCAGTGTCGACTCAGCCATTGCCTAAAATGCAGGGAAAACTATGCCAAGTTCATGAGTTCCTAATGTTAAATCTTTCGAGTAGATATTTTCTTTCCCTTCCCTTCCTTGCAGATAGGAATGCCGCCCAAGGAGGTTTGACAGATGTTATTACTTCTTAAATAAAATGAGGATCGATATCAATAAAGTAAACATTTAAATTTACGCATCTGCAAAGTATGCGTAAAGTATAGTAAAGTAGTATAGTAAAGTAAAGTATGGACATGCGTGTTCAAGCTCAGGAAGGCAGAGGCTGGAAGAGGAAGCAGACTGCTATCCACATTTCCATCTGTCTGTTATCTTTCCTGAATATGGACACCTCAGACAAATGCAGTAGCTTTCTGTTCCCTTCCACATGATTTTTTGTTGTTGTTGTTTCTCTTTAATATCTCCAAAGGTACCTACTTGGTATCCACAGCCATGTGCTCTTACATACACGAGAGCACCTTAGACATTCAGCCTCCAAAGCCGCAAACAAAGATGCTGGTTTTTCAGACTAAAGGATTATAAATACCTGCAGCAGTAACAGGATGATCTAATTTGCATTGTCTGGGCTTCATTTCATGATCAATCCAAAATTACTGCATTCAAATGCCAACATTTTCATCTCAAAATGCTAACATTTAGAGTACAGTAACACCAAACTTTGCCTAACATCCTTTGCTAGCTTTTTTACAAATTCCTTTTTTTTTCTGTTTCAGTAACATGCTAAGATTAGATAGTGTTAAAAAAAAAAAGAAACATGATTGCTATTATAATTTGAAAAATTTTGGAAACGTTCGGTGCTGTACTTTTGAAAGAGGATTTTATGACACTGAACTAGATGGACAAGACGTGATTTAGTCTTTGGAAACGGATCCTGTAATCTGTGTCTAATTGGACTCAATTTTCTCCTGGCAAGATCTTGTCCAAATCCGTATCCTATGAGAATAGTTGGCTCAGCCGCCACGATAGCCAGGCTCCGTGCAATGGGGCAGGAAAATCTTCCTTCTGGGATGGAATTTTCCATGTGAAACAAAGCAGACTGTGTGCTTTCCAAGAGATGAAACAACGCAGGCAGAGGGAGAGGAAATGAATCAAAAATTAAGGCCAGAGATGATAAGAAAAATCACATAGCCACATGCTTCTGGGTTTTGTTCTTTTCTCACTTTCTTGGGGCCACATAATAAGCTTTTCTTAAATACAAATACAAATAAGTCCACTGTGCTGGGAGAAGGAGTCTGAGGACAGGAATTATTCTTCTCAGCTTTCTGCTGGAGTCTTATTAAGTTGCTATTGTGACAACCAGGGAATGATCAGAGTCATTTATTTAATGAAGTCGATTTTAGACACATTCATACCCTTCCATCAATATTATTATGCCGAATCATATGAAATTGCCCATATTCAGCCATGATGATTTTGTATTGTGTTCAACACAGTGTAGCTCTACAAGTCAGCTGAATTAATTCTAAGAAATAAATGAATGTTCTTTACAAAAAAATGCAGTAGGGGACTCAGGGCTCTTGTGTTTTGCTGGGTGCTGTGGTTTAGGCATGCGTAAGGCTCCAGGTCCCTGGTGGTATGTATTATAAATTTCTTCTATCTCTGGGCGCCCTCTACTTCTGTACGTGGAGGAGTATAATTACCCCCAAGCCTTTGGAAGGGGAAGGGTTCAGGTGACTACTTCACTGTTCACAGCTGAAGACAACACAAGGTCTCTCTGGTAGCCACACTGGATGTGGACTCAAGCAAGAAATAAACCTTTGTTGTTTTAAGCCAATAAGATTTCCAAGTGGCTGGAGTCTATAATTAACCTACAAAAGCCTCTGGGGGAAAAATTATGACAGCAGCAATACTCAATAATGCTTTCTATTGATGGTAAGATTGGAGTCGACATTTACCGACTTAAGATTTAGAGGGTGTAGATGGCCATTCCCAAAACGCTGGCCCCAGAGATTCCCACCCACTAGAAATCCTATTTGGAAACAGCTTTTCCTGGGGGGTTATCCAGACTCCTGAAGTTGTGAGTGCTGCAGTAGTCCAGCCCTTTCCCTGCTCACTATGTGGTGATGGTAGATTTTGCTAAGTCAGAGCCCTTGCTAGGGTGGAGCGAAGGTCTTTGGAGGAACACAGAGTCCCCGGCTTTATCTGAGCAAGAGGGAACTGTAGAAACATCTTGAGCATTAATAACACTCCTAATATCACTAGCAATTAATTATAAATGGCACTCAGAGCTGACAATCCAAAGTCAATATGCGGAAATGTCATCTCTTTGGAGTGGAGCTATTTTGATATGTTAAATTCCAATAATATTAAACACAGCCAGCTGCCACTTCAGTGTACCCTGTGATGACTCAGTTAGGTAAAATTTGGATCATGGCCACAGGGAGAATTTAAAAGACAGACATGACAGAAAGAGGGAACAGTTGATCTCAGTAGAAAATAGAAGAGAATGTGAATTTATGCAGAGCAGATACTACAAGGGTTTAAAAAAAAAAAAAATCCCCAAGAGGAGAAGAAAACCTTTCAACCACTATATTTATAGGTACAATTATAAAGGCAGTCTAATCCTCTTTTCAATTTTAAGAAACCTAGTCGGCCAAATCTGACAACAAACACAATAGAAATAAGCCCAACCTGCACAGTTTTGGGTAAGATAAAGCCTTTTTGCACAAAACATCCAGAAATGAACAGCACAAGCTTTTGCTCCTATTTCTAGCTACTCTTTTTCAGCAAGCTGTCCGTTTCAGTCGACTTTTGCTCAAGCCCCTGTTTTGTGGTAAGAAAGCCCGTTGGCACCATTTGTTTTGCAGACCCCGTCTTGTCCTCGTCTAATTTGAAATTAAAATAATCATCATTAGAAACCAACAGAAGAGAAAAAAAGGGGGGCATGAGATGAATTAGAATTGTTCAGTCTGTCTGGCTTACCGTTTTCAAGAAATCCGATTTTGCACAAAGAAAATTATTTGCTTCTTGGAACAGAAATAATGGTTGGAAAAGCTTGAGCTATTCGCGTCACATTTTGGGGGAAAGACATTTTTTTTAAGATGAGTTAAAATTTTTTGTTCATAAAAATGAAATAATCCCACCACCTAGGAGACAAGTTCTATGGTAGCTTAAAGAAAGTCACGTCATGACACGGGCAGAACTTGTCTTTTCTTTCATCGCCTTTCAATTTGTACCCCGTTGTAGATGCCTTAAGGACTGCCCCTAAATAGCCCAGGGGCCCCCAAAGGCCATGATTTCATGCCCTGGAATCTTCCGTTTTCTCCACTCCTAGGTCCTCTTGGGGTCTTGTCTCTACGAGGATGGCGACAGGGTGAGATGAGAAGTTGCCACGCTGAACAAACACTCTGCTGATCCCAGGCCACCAAGGCCTCTCCTCCCTGTGGAATCTGCCAGTTGTCAGAGTCCTCAGGCTTTAACAAGGAACTCTGGCCCCACGTGGCTCTCTGGAGAGGGATGCTCCATAACGTCCCTTCTTCAGGTGGGCTGAGAAGTGGACTTCTGGGGCAAGAGGGGACAGTGAGGTCATCTTGAAAGGTGTCTTGCTTGATTTTACTTAAAGGAATCTCTCTGGTGGCTTAGGTCCTGCTCTGCGTCACCCTGAAGGTAGAGAGATGAACTGGGAGGTGAGGAATTTGAGGAAGACTAGAGAGAGACTTGGAGACTAGGGCTTTGACCCAGAGGGAAGTGCATGTTTGCCAGAGCACTGCTTTGTCGCTCCCTGGCTGTGTGGGTGGTGGCTGCCTGGGCCCAGGCAGAGAGGCAGAGCTCTGATACTTTGCATACAGGCACCAAAGCCCGTCAACTTAAGCATTAGTGCCCTGAAGCCATCTTGTGTTGCATCCACTCGGTCTGTTTGTGCTAGGAAGTTATCATTAAGCACTTTATTGAGCCGCTATGGGCACAGCACAGAACTCTAACTCATTTCCAGGCAAACTTGATTCCAATGGCCTACCTCCTCCTCTGTCTTGCTTAGTTTACTCAAAACACCAATACCTTTCAAAGGAATGTGTTTCTTTCTTGTTCTGCATAATAAGACAAGCTCTCTTTGCAAAGTCCCACCCCTCAGCTCTCTAAATGTCTCCTGTTCCTTCCTCCTTCGTGGTTTCTATAAAGGAGAATGCTGCTACTTTCTATAGAAGTAGAAATTCCTTGGAGTATCTGATAAAGGTCTAGCATGATTCTGCAAAACAGCACAGTTAACAAAACGCTTAAGACCTAGTGGGTTTTTTTTTTTCTCCCCAGATGTACATTAATCTTGTTAAGCAGTTGGAATTTAACCTCAATAAACATAAAATATAAGACCAATTTGAGAGCCTAGATTTAGAGGTCAAGTGTATTTTGACGGCCATGAACGTGTTTGGAATCTGAAGGCACCTAAGTTGTGGCTGGTTTGAACAGCTTGCTAGCGCTGTCTTGCAAGTTGACTTGTGAGCACTGCTTGGGATTCTCACTAACCCCAGAATCTGTCTTTAAACACACAGCAGCCCTGACTAAAGGGGTGCGTGTTTGCATGGAGTAATGCCAATCTGATTCCCCTCGGAAGGAAAGAGCTCAAAGTCCTTGCCTTGCCCATGGTGGGTCAGCAGCCTCTTTAGAAGGAAGGACGAACAAAATCAGCCTAAAATCCACAGGTATAATTATGCAAATTTAACCACTGTTGACAAAAAGCACAACATATTGATTGTTGCTGTTGCGCTTTGCATTTGAATACCGGAGAGTGAATTCCTCCCCTTTTATACCTACCTTTGTTCCTGGCCTTCTCCTAAACCCTTTCAAACTAATTGCTTTCCGTATCCTGTAATCTGACATCAGAGAATAACTTAAGTACAAATTGCCCCACTTCTGGGGAAAAGTGCACTTCTGCATAATAGAAGCCATTCCGAGTCTTTTGCAAACCTGTTAGGAAGAACTGAGCTTTACTTTACTTGCACTTATTGCCGGGACCAGCTTTTTTCTTTAAGTACCTTCCTGTGTCCCCAACAGCAGGAGGGCCACTTTGCAAGAGCAGAGAGTACACATGTGTGGAGCTGGGTGGAGCCCAACAAGGCTTCTCTCCTGGATGAGAGTGGAAGCTCAGCTTCAGAGGTGGTTTCATGGGTGTCTAGGATGGGTCAAAGGCAGCCACAAATGAGAGGAACCGGCTGGACCAGGGGCATGCCCTTCCTGTGTGTTATGTGCATGTGGTGTGTCTCCCCAAATTTATATGTCGAAGCCCTAAACTTCAGCACCTCAGAATGAGGCTGCATTCGGCCATAGGTCTTTACAGAGGTGATGAAGGTAAACTGAGGTCACTAGGGTGGGCCCTGATCCAACAGGACTGGTGTCCTTATAAGAAAAGGAGATGAGGACACAGACACGCACAGAGGGACAACCAGGTGAGGACGAAGGGAGAAGACGGTGTCTCCACGCCCAGGAGAGAGGTCTCAGGAGGAACCAGCCCTGAGACACCTGGATCTGGGACTTCCAGCCTGCAGTATGGGAGAGAATAAATATCTGTTGTTTAATCTCCGCCCCCTGCGGGGATTAAATCTTCGGTCCTTTGTTATAACAGCAAACTAATACACTAGGAAAGGACACTGCATTGGAGGAGTGGGAGGAGTGTGTGTCTGGGTGTAGCTGTCTCTCAAACATAAATCAAGACACCTAGCACACACCTGGTCTCCATGAGATGAGGACGTGGACCACCGGTGATCACATAACGACACCACCAGGCGACTCGGTGGGCAGAATAGTGGTCGTCCAGAGATTCCCATGCCCTCATCCCTGGGACCTGTGAAGTTGCTACATTCCACAGCCAAAGGGACTTTGCAGATGTGATTAAAGTCTCGGGCTCTCAAATGAAGAGATTATCCTGGCTTATCTGAATAAGGCCAACGTAATCCCTTGATCCCTTTACAGTCTAAGAGGAAGGCAGAAGAGTCAGTCCCGTAGATGCCGCAGAAGAAGAAGAGAGAGAAATGCTGGCTCTGAGATGTAGCTGGCTTTACGAAAGGTTGTAGAGCTGCCTCTGGGAGCTGAGGGCGGCTTCCGCCGACAGCCAGGATGACAACAGGGACGTCAGTCTTACAGAACCAGATTGTGCCAAAGACCCGAATGAGCCCTGGGATGAATCCTCCCGAAACCTCCAAATAAGGGCCCAGCCTGGTTGACACCTTGATTTCTCCACTGTGAGACCCAGAGCAGGGGACTTCACGGAGGGACCTGGACTTCCGGCCTACAGGGTGGAGAATGAATATGTCGGTACTGTTTGAACATGCTAACGCTGTGGGGATTTGGTATGGCAGCACTAGAACACTAATACAGGGGCACACAGTTTTGGGTATCTACCTGCAGAAGTTAGGTGAGACTCTACCACGGGTGGTCTGTGGAGCAGCAGCCTAGACATCACCTGGGAGCTCGCCGGGCACGCAGAGCCTCAGATCCCACTGCAGACCTGAATCAGAACCTGCATGCAGGTGAAACGCCCAGGTGATCTGTGCGCACACAAAACGACTACCTCTGTCCATTCGGAGATGCAACCAAGATGAGGAGCTATCTTCCTCTTTATCCAGCAGCATCATGAGAGGCTTCCAGGATGATTTAGGTAAGATAAATCCCTCAGCTCTACCAGCGGCTATGTAATATTTCATAATCGTCATCTGTGTGAAGCCTTTTAAATATCTGCAATCCCTGTGCTCTGTTCCATTGGTGGGAAACACTCTGCCAATGTGATGTTGACAGTATTCCTGGGAGCCACTTGGACAGTAGCCTGCACCTTGGCATTTTCGGTTCCAAACTCTTTTCTCTGTGAATGCTAATTCAGGCAGGGCAGGCCAGCCGCTGCTCCGGCGGAGCTCGGCCAGCATCGGGAGCCAGAGAGCATTAGACATTTATAAAACTGCCGCTCTTTTATTATCATGTAAACCCCTCTGCTTCCCAAAGTCTCTTACTCCATCCCTCCTGTCCATTATCCTCTGGATGCAGCCGTCCCTCCTCTCTCGGCTTGCGGACTCCTTAAACCCTGACTGATCGCTTCCCTTCGACGCCTGCTCCCGGGAATCCGTGGGCATGTTAATAACCAGCCCTCTGTCCCCCTAATCTGGGTTATTCTGTTGTCGTAAGACGCTTTATCACGCTCTCCCACCCCGATCCTTGCTGTTAGCAGCAGAATTCTCCATCCCTGCTTGTAGCCTACCCAAGATGGTATCAGCGTGGATTTCTCCACACTTAATTTTCATTTTTTCCTCTTCACTGCCATGCTAACCAGGCAGTTTGCCTACTAACTAGTTTTTCAAGTGCCTTCATTGTAAAAGATTAAGCAAAAATGCTGCCTTGATCTGGCTTTTCAAGAGATAACATATTCTTAAATATACTTTCCTAGAGTGAAACCCAGATAGACGTGTGAATTGAAGATGTGTGCAGCTCGATTAATAAGTCTGATGGTTAATCCAGGTAGAATGCAGGTAGAGGTGGGAGTCACCTATTGAACAAGCCCTGCCTCTAGTGCCTGAGCATATCCAGTTGATATGAAGTTATCCTATGACTTTAAGTATTGTAAATTGTCTGCTGATTTTTTTTTTTTACAGTAAACCTATTGGGTGTTGCTTAAATCGTCACATGTATAAAAATAGCTATTGAGAGCTGTCTGGGTCAGATGAAGACAGCCATGCTGTGGTGGAATTCATGTTCTAGGTATGATGATCTCAATGCATGAACAAGTACACATGGTGCAGTTTCTTGAAAACCACATGGATGCATTCCATAAAGACTATGACTTAAATGTGTGCTTTTCATGGTCGGGTGGGAAGGCAGAGTCATCAGAGAAATACAAATTACACCACAATCAAAAATATAAATGTATATAATTTCTATTCATCAATACACACCCTTAAAGAAGTGATAAGGCCAGTTAGAGTTGAAGAAAGTAATTGCAACATATATCTGATAAAAGACTTATGTACTGAATATATAAAGAACTCCTATAAATCAACACCAAAAATGTGTAAAACCCAATAGAAAGACGGGCTTGAATAGGCACTTAAAAAGAGACTCTATAGGCCAGGTACGGTGGCTCACGCCTGTAATCCTAGCACTCTGGGAGGCCGAGGTGAGAGGATTGCTTGAGCTCAGGAGTTCGAAACTAGCCTGAGCAAGAGCGGGACCCTGCTGTCTTGACTAAAAATAGAAAAAATTAGCTGGGCATGGTAGTGTGCACCTGTAGTCCCAGCTACTCGGGAGGCTGAGGCAGGAGGATCGCTTGAGCCCAGGAGTTTGAGGTTGCAGTGAGCTATGATTGACACCACTGCACTCTACGGGGGTGACAGGGTGAGACTCTGTCCTCAAACAAAGAGAGACTTGATTTACATAACCAGTAAACATATTATAAGCGTCTCAAACTTATTAGTCATGGGGGCGATGCAAACTGAAGCCACAGGGTGATATCAAGACAAAACCTCCAGGATTTGCCAAGACAGACAACGTCAGATCTCGGTGAGGATGTGGGATGAATGGCAATGTCATGCACAGCAGGTGGGACTATAAGTCGGTCAGTTGGGAAAGCGGTTTCGCAGTATGTACTAAAGCAGAATGTGTGTGTATTCCATGGCCCTGCAATTCCACTCTTGGAAACCCACAGGTTCATTCACCATCAGCATGGAGAACGATGTTTTCTTGGCAGCACTGTTTATAATCACCTGGAATAGAAGTGCTCATCAGCTATAGACTGAATAAGAAAAACATTGAGGAACTTGAAAGAGAAAGTCTCTTGGACTAGGTATGGAATGATGATGAGTTGAACGTCACCCCTGATTTGCTGTGAGTTTGCTTCTGCTCAAGCTAGCGCCGTGCACATTCCTGTAACGCGCCTCCCAGCACCCTGAATTTTCCCACCGACATCTCTGGCTGCTCGCTGATGTATTTCCTATTTCCTAATCCAGTGCCCAGCACAGCGTAGATGCCCGTAGAACTTCCTAAGTGCATGTCTGCTGGGGAAGAAAAAAAAGATAATAAAACAAAACAACTTCTCAGGCGGTGGAAGCATTTCTTGCTTTTTCTTTGAGGCAACCTCAAAGGGTCATTTAAAAATGCTTAGAGGAGAATATCTGTTTCGTGATGCCTCCGACACTTGTGTTGGCTAATTGGAGTCAGCTCCCGAGAAAAGATGAATGGATTTTGGGGAATGAGAATTGACGTTCTCTCATCCCCGCATTAAAAGGCATCGCTAACTGGTGGTAAGAGGCACCCTTGATAGCGAAGTCCTTGGCTGTTGTCTTTGACCTCTATTTACTTCTTCTAAGAGAACCAGTGAAGGGCCCTTCACTCTGAAAACTTCTGTTATCCTCCGGAGTCTGCTAAGAAAGCCAGCCCTCTGAAGAGGGGGGAATGGTACTGATTGTCGTTTATTTAATAAAACTACTGTGATAATGCCAAGCCTTGAGCTATCTCCTCTGGAGATGAACAATTCATAACCCTGGCATAAGACTGTCATTTTTAAAAAGGATCCTTGCATGAAATCTTTTGCGTTCAATGCGAGGGCTTTACCACAAACGTAAGGAGTGACGACATGTACCTTCTCACCAGCTGAACCCTTATCCTTGGATTCTGGGTCTTCTCACCCACCCTCTCCTCCCGTATGGCAGGGAGAGTCGATAGTCTTCCCTCCTTGAGAACGCATCTCAAGAGGTCCCATGAAGAGGAAAACTGTATGTTACTCTCTTTTTCTGCTTAACCCGGAGCAAGAGAAAGTGCATGGAAACCTGAATCCTTGCTTGTGTCTGGCGTTCTTGTGTTGGCATGTGACCCTGGGCAAACACACGAATCCTTATGATCCAGTTAGTTAAGATGCGTAAGGAAGGATGGCAGTCAACAGTCATCATCCATTTGGAACGTTTGAATGCCAACAGCGTTCACACCCACGGCTCTCCTTAAGCCCCACATCCCGGCAAGGTGGAAAGGATGCCTCCTTTGCCTACAGGGAGAGGCTGAAAATGTGCAGGGCCCAACCTGATTCGGAAAGCCTCCCCCAGCCTCGTGCCCTCACCTTTCTCTGCTCTCTCAAGTTACTTTTCCACCTGCCTGGGAGCCTGCCCTGCTCTCCCCAGAAAGCCTCGCTGCGTCCTGAACCTTTTCATACTTTCCTTATGCATGTGATGGCATCAGTCGTGACCTCTAATGCAAATTTTGGATGTGTGTGTGTGTATGTGTGTCTGTGTGTGTGTGTGTTAGGTGTCGGGGGTCCGTCCCACCCCTGTGGAATGACTCCAGTAGCTATTAAGTCCCAGCTCTGAGCAACACCATGGAAGAGCCAAATGCCATTTTGCAGAACAAGCAGAACATTCCTCCTTTGAGCAAAACAATGCACTCACCTGTCGATATTTGAATAACTTGGCTTTTTAACATACTTTCCAATAGCAGTATATTTTATTTAGCACCGTTTCCATAGGTGCCTTCTACGTGGCATTTTCTTTTATCTCCACAGCCTGAAGTGACTCTCTTTGCTACCAACTGCTATAGCGTTTTGCTTGTGACCCTCTTAAACAACTTAACGCGTTACTCCTCATACCATGGGTATGTGAGCACGTCGCAGAGCTTTGGGGGCAGGGTTGTTTGGTCATGGTGGAGCAGCGCCTTCCACGGTGCATGCCCACTGGAGGGGAGAATGAACCCATGCTAAGGGCCAAGAGCAAGGATGGGATAGAAGCACGGTGCTGTTCACCATGCACCAGGTATTTAGGAGAACACATTCGAGAGGGTCCGAGAGGCTGCCCCAGTGTCCTACTTGCTTTACCAACGTCTAACAGACCCAGTGTACAAAAACCTGTATTCTTGTTCCCTGATACTGGATGAAAGAGAGTTTGTCACAACCAAGTGTCAGAGGATAATAGTTACAATGCTACCTTGTATTTAAGGAAGTATTAATATGTGCTGGCCAGTCTGCCACACTCATGGCATGCAATCATTCAAAAGACTACTACAGCAACACTATAAGACATGTCCTATTAATATTTTAACCCTATGTGCAGATCTGAAAACTGAAGCTCAGAGAAGCTAAGAAACCGGTAAGGGATAAATGCTGGTAAGCTGAGATGCCAGGCTCATGAACCCAGGTTTTCTGGCTCTAGACTTCATGCACACTCTTCTCTGCTGTCTACGAGACGTGGCAGAAGGAGTCTAGTTCTCTTCTCTGGAGCGTGGGTGGGACCTGAGGCTTGAACACAGCAGGGAAGACATGACGCCACCCTGCGATGATGTTGCGCGAGCCTGAAACTTCTGTCTTGCTGGGGGCCTCTCTCCCTGGTTGGCTTCGGGGAAGGAAGTCAGCTGCCACGCTGTGAGACCCACACGGCAAAGAACTGAGGCTGTCTTCAGCCAACAGCCAGCAAGACCCTGAGGCCCTCAGTCTCACAGTTCAGAAGGGATAGAATTCTGCCAACAAGCGTGTACTCTTGGAAGTGAGTCCTTCCCTGGTCGAGCCTCAGATGAGACCGCGGCCCTGGCTGACACCTTGATTATAGTCTTGTGAAGTCCTGGAGCAAAAACTCGAGCCAAGCCATACCCAGATTCCTGATCCACAGAAACCGTGAGATAATAAACGTGCGCTGGTTCAAGTCATGAAGTTCACGGTAATTTGTTACACAGACAAAGCTAAGTAGTGCAGGTGCGTTGTTGTGTTTACAGAGGGAAGACTAGAGAATGGCTTGAGTCATGGAGCCTTTTATCACGGGCAGCTTTATTACTGATTCCTTTTCTTTCTTCTCTCTCAACTCATCTTAAAGCACTGCTTTCTAAATGCTTCGGAGCATAACAATAACCTGGGATGCTTGTGAAATGGACAGAACCCACGCCGTCGGGGCTCATCGATTTGGTCGGGGAGGGGCCCAGGAGTGTGCGATTCATCCAGACCCTCCTGGTTTCCCTTTGCTTGGGCACAGTTGAGAAGTGCTGCCGCAGAGGCAGGCACAGATCGTAACCTTGGTTCCGCTTTGGACTCCCCCAGGGTCTGGGCTGCCTTGTCTGTGGGGAAGCTGGGGACTGGGGTCTTTTTCTTTTTAATGCTCTCCGGGTGATTTGAATATGCAGGCACATTTGAGAACTGCTGGCTTACAGCAGGCTCAAGCAAACTGAGAGCAAATGCCAAGGCGTCGATCCGTGCTATTAAATAGTTACGTAATAGGGAAGACGGATACAGACAATTAACGTTCTAACAGATGTGTACTTTCCTACAAGATTGGCTCACTCCGTGCAACCTTGTCAGCTTATCTTTTCATGTTAAAGTGATTCATTCCAAAATGTTCCAAAAGGTAAACATAACTGCACGATGTTTGCTTTTAAGACTTTTTTTTTGAGTATCAAAGTGAATAAAAGCTGCCCATAAGTAGTCTGGCAGAATTTTGTTTATAATATCTAGATTCTTCTAAAACTTGGGGGGGAAGATGTAAAAGGCTACATAGCCAGACAAGGTTGACTACATAATTTGTGGGGCCCACTACGGAAGGAAAACATAGTGCTTCTTGTTCAAAAAGCAGCAAAAAGTGCCACGAAAGAACAAAATATATAAAGCTTTTTCTTCTCTCCCGCAGTCTCTCACTTGGCTTGTCATGGTGTTTTGTATTTGCTATATAATGTTCTAAGTAAAGGAAAATCAAAATTTTAAATTATTGCCATGAGTATTACCATTTGTCTTTATATGCCGCAATGCTGGCTTTAAATGCAAGTATAAAAGCATTTAACTTGTATACAGAATCAGTGAAATTACCCTATTTATGTTTCTCAGTGTGTACATGCATATGGGTTTTGTTCTTACCAGAACGTTGGAAACGGTGCACAAAATCTAATCTACTATTTTTATTTTGCTTCTTTCTATGTGCACATTCTACCGACACTCTACCGTTAGTTACTGATGAGTAAGGAGGACTAAATGGGAAGGGCATTATGGGCTGCCCCTTCCCTCAGCGTCACTATTTTTCAGGCTACACGGTCAGCCGATGCAGGGAAGTAACCCTGAAAAGGGTAGTGTGGGGTCCTCTCCTTGTCAGTTTCCCAGCATGCCCCATGCCTTCTTTCTGCATGTCAAGCCAGCTGTGGTTCCGGCGTGGCCTGGCTGGGGTGTGAGCTCACTCAGCTGGATGCCATGTGTTAAGGGGAAAAACCCAGACTCTGTAAAATAAGTTAGAGAGGTTCATTCTGAGCCAATGTGTGTGCCTGTAGCTCAGGGAGCCGGACCCAGAAAGCCTCGAGTGAGTGGTCCCGAGACAGTTGGTTATGGTTTGATTTTATACGTTTTAGGGAGACAGGAATTGCAGGTAAAATCATAACTCAATACACAGAAGGTATGGAGGGATAGGGGTATGGGGAGAGGGGGGCTTACAGGTTATAGGTGTGTTCAAAGATTCTTTGATTTGTAATCGGTTAAAGAAATAACGCTTTGTCCACAGGCTTGGAATAAGCAGAAAGGAATGGTTTAGGGTAAGTGAAGGAACTCAGGGAATTTCACCCCAAAATATGACTTCTTGTTATAAAGAGTATTTTGAATTAAAGGCCCTTAGAGATCAACAGGCTTTGGAAGGGGCTTCCCCTCTGTCTCCATAAAGACCATATGGACCTGGCCAGAAGAGCAATTCTCCTTCCTTCCCCTCCCAGTTACCTGAATCTCCAGTGCAGGAAAGAAGTCTGCAACCAGAACTGGCCCAACCTGTTTTAAAAAGAATATGGGAATAACATTTATCGGGTGTTGGGCAGGTGGGGGGAGGAGGAGGGGACAGGCATATACATACATAATGAGTGAGATGTGCACTGTCTGAGGGATGGTCACACTTGAAGCTCCAACTTGAGGGGGGAGGGGGGAAAGGGCATTATACATAATCTTAAAATTTGTACCCCCATAATGTGCTGAAAAAAAAAAAGAATACCTGTCTCTCAGGTTAACTTAATTTCCAAAGAGAATCATTTACAAGTCAGTCTCTTTCCCCCGATCTATTCATTCTCCCAAGTATCTATTTAGTCTTTCCTAGTAACCATTTATTGCCCCTAAAGAGAATTCCCTATATTCCTCACTGCCCCTCCCTTCTAAAATGAAGACATACAAAGTTCTGGACCCCACTGGGACTGGGTACTCACTCTATGATTCTCCTCATGTATGTGGTAAATAAATTTGTAATCTCTTTTCCTTATTAATCTGCCTTAACGTGAGTGGATCTTTCAGCAAACCTTGGGGGGTGGGGAGCGAAGGGGAAGTTTTCCCTCCCCACCCCCACCACATAAGGAATTCTGTTAATCATAGAGCAAGCCTCAATATACTGACTCAGAATGTTCTGCTAAGCAAATCGACCGCCTGCAGGCATGACTTAACTTTTACCTTGCATGGCGTTAGGTCCTGTTTGCAATTAGTCTAAGCTGCAAAAGAGAGGGAGAATAACAAAATGCGTCTGACCTCCCTCCCTTTCATGGCTCAGAACTCAGTTTCAAGGATTTTTCTGGGGTTCCCTTGGCCAAGAGGTGTCCGTTCTGTTGTTGGGGGGCTTAGGATTTTATTTTAGGTTACACATGCTTACCCTGCCCCCCGCCTAAGCCTCACTGGCCTCCCATGCACTGTGGGTCTACCAGAAGTCTCTGCCCATGGGCCACCACACATGCTACCTGGGCACAGGGCAGCAAGGAATAGCGAACTCACACACGGCACACGGTGTGCGTTTCCTCTGCTCGTGTGCATGCTCCCTCGTCCCATGGGATTCCACTTACAAGATACACGTTCAAAGATAAAATTATTAAGAATTCTAATGGCAACACCAGAGCATTAAACCAAGCGCAGGGTCCATTGCAACCGCTGTAGGAGACCAGAATATGCCACTAGAAATACGCCCCTTTGGCATAAAGGTTATTTTGAGCCGGCAGTTTGGAGAAACAGAATGCACAGCGAAAGCTCTGAAAGCAGAGTAGAAGTTACCTGTATAAAAGGGAAATTGACACTGGCAAAGGAAGTCTCCATGTGCGAGGGTTTCTCCCCCTCTGGACCACGAAGAGCGGGGGAGAGAGAGAGCCTAGAGGGCTAGAAGGGTAGAAGGAAAGATCTTTCCTCTTGGACACTGCACAGGTCTCACGCCCGTGAAGCCAGCCCTGGTGCAGGGTGTAACTGCAACGAGAACCAGAAAGCAATGGGGTAAAGCAGAAATGCTGATTAACTTTGGCCTTAACAAGCAAAAACGGCTTCACTGGCTTTGCGGCTCCAGAATAGTGATGAGATGTCTTTCTTTGCCCTTCTTAGAGATGTTCAGGAAGCTAGCGGCCACATACAAGCCTCCGACCCTAGTCAGCAGAGACCTTTGCTGTTACAGTTAGGATGTGCCTGTCGAATGGACGAATATTTGAGACAAGATGGAGAGCATTTTATATGACGGTGGAGATGGAGGGTAAGTGAAAGAGACATGCGCTTCTCTGATTTTGATTCTCTGGTTACCGCTCTCAGCACCTGCGTTTGGAGGATCCTGTGTTGGACACAGGGAACGGCTTGAATGATGTGCTCGTTAAATCAGAAGTAAAACCGAAAGTTTTGATTCCTCCCTTTCCTACTTTGTCAAATAATTCTGAAATCAATTCCTAAATTGATATCCTTGTTAGCCTCCCAGCATTATGGCGTATGGAGTGTGTTTCTCACGGGCTACATTGGCTGTATCTCTTTTGACATCCTCTCAAAGGCTTGGAGAAGGGGTAGACACAAATATCACTCATCTACCCTACATCTACCCTTAGCTTATTTCATTCCACCAGAAGGGACCAGTTACAGAGCCAAAGAACAGGCTGGGTTTTGGGGAAACAATAACAACTTAGGTTTGGTAGAGTTAAAAAGAAATGTTTTCCTTTCCTCCCTTATCCAATTAGATTTTCAAAGATAGTCTCAGCACTTAGCACCAGTGACTTCATCTTGGCAAAAGTGAAGGCATTTTGAGCAAAGATAGTAAACCAGGCAGCCCTTCTAAGAGCCAAGTTGACCCACCAGACACTGTAAGGGCAAATAAAAATGAAAAATAAGGGGATTAATTTTCCCTGTTCAAATATAAGGGAAGAAACATCCCTGCTCCCTTCTCTTAGAACATTTACTTTAGGAAACTTGTTAAGTTCTTTCTCAGTCTCTTTGAAATATGTATACATCCTTTTAATAGCTAAAGAAGATCCTTTCTATTTTAGGACGCAGGAGTGTCTTCTTGAGGGATGTGGGAGCCACCCTTTTGACATGTAAGTGTCAAGGGAGGCAGCACTCCGGTCCCTGTAGGTCCTGTAACTTCAGCAGGGCGTGGCTCCCACCTGTGTCATAAAGATAAGGGAGTTTATTTTTCCTTCGTCTAAAACGAATCAACTATCACAAGGGGTCACCCCAATTACTGGGTGAACTTAGCATGAACTATGTGCAATAAATGATGATGTCAAGTCCTCTTACATGAGGACTAGTAATATTGTTCATCTTAAGACCAGGTATATCATGAGTCGTATCTGCTTGGCTGTATCAAAGGGTGAGATTTCTCTCCATCTTTGCAATCTCCTAGAGGACTCCCTGTGACGTGCATCACATCCTGATGATGAAATTGTGTTCCTCTTCTACTTCCTTTGAGGAGAGGTTTTCTGGGTTGAGGAAAGATTTTTTCTTTTCTTAAATTAAATCTCTCCAACAGCACTCCTGGGCAAACCTTTCTGTTCCTAAAGGAGACCCCTCAACACACTTTGATATTGTGGGATGTTTAGGTGGGTGGATCTCCTAACACCTTGGGAGATCTCCTAACACAGCTTCCTCTGTCTGTCTGAGTGGCTGTCACACAAGTCTGGCATCATGAATCTGGAGAGATGAGCTCTTCTGGAAGGTCTGAGCAGAGGTTTACCCCCAGGAACAGAGAGACGAGGTTTAACATCCTCAGTACTTGGAGTCTTAAGGCAGTCAAGTGGGTTTGTGGGAGATTGTGTTTAGTCTTAGTGGGTAAAAGGCATCTACGACTACCGTCTTTCTATAAGCTTTATCACTCTTCTGTAATGCTCTAATGCTTCACTTACAGTTTCATATCAAGACTGAATATACAAAAAGCCAGTGGCCAGACCACACTTGACAATACAACTCTGACTTAAAACGGCTGCAGACATCAGCCCAGGTGGTCAGCCTTGCATTAATGACTGCCACCTTCCCTAATATCGGCCTCTGTCTTCCCACTTAGGAACAACTAGAGAAAGACAAATATGCTCCCCAGAACAATCATATGAGACACTCTGTTTCTAGTTAGTACACCTGCAGCTTCCCCATGCTAACAACCTCCACTGGGGCTCACCTGAAGTCTTCCCACCTTCCTACTCTCCCCCCTGCATTTGAGACCGTGTCAAACACAAGTGCTGGTGGCCGACTCCTTTCCTATAGCAGACTTTGTCCTAGGACTAAGAAGCCTAAATCTATCCCTGAGTTTTCCATTTAAACAATGATTGCATTTCCACAAGGCTTGGATTCTTTATCATTCAGCTTTCTTGCACATGGCGATGGAATTATCTTCAGGACCGTAAGAAACAAATGAAGTCTTTTTCCTTGGTCTTAAAGAACAAGGGTGACTTACTGTCAAGAGAGTTACTAAGTATGCATGAATGCGTGCATGCATGTCTTTTTGCATGCATGAATGCAGGGGGTTTAGGAGCTCTAACTATCCCAGTTGCGCAAGCAAGGGGCTGGATAAAGAAACATCAGCTACCTCCCTTTTCCTTCTAAGCTCCAGAGCTCGCCAATTCTGAGAGTGTCATTTTTTTCCCCTGCAATATCCTCTTGAGTAATGCATCTTTCCAGGGGTTCTGCCTGATTTGGGGTCGTGCACTAGTGCACAACAGGGCTGTGAGATACTTCCACTAGGCTCTGCTCTGCAGATGGGCTTGCAGTCAGCTAGGACTTGCTTGCCTGCCCCGGGAGGCTTTGAGGCAACAATAGTGGGAAACATACCACAGTAATTATCACATTAACTCATGTCATTTTATTTATTCAAATGTTTTCAATCCTTTAAAGTACTGCAGCTGAGTCTTTAAGACCCAATGCTGTCTGGCAACTTGTTGCTTAAATAGAGTAAATTGGGTTGAAAACAAACTCACTTCGATGTTGTCATTTGAAGGACAGGAGAGTCTGCAAACTGAGGGTCTATTCGTGAATTTAACTCCTATTTATTGCCTGCCTCTAAAAATCCAGGCATTTGTATTTCATTACAATTGCTATTGTTACTTTGTGCCTCTAATAATTAAATTTAGTTCATTAGCCTGAATGTCCTACAGTTTTAGTTCTTTTTAGTTCCATGAATTTTACATTCGCTGGTGCACAGGGAAAAAAAATGCAACCCTGAAAAATCTTGTGCAGGAGACTAGATTCTATATTCTTTTCTCATTTCATTTTTCCCTTTATACAGCTGGAAGTTGTACACTCTGCTTTTATTCTTTTAATAGGCACATTTAGCTTATTAAAGTCTAAAGGAAACCAAAGTTTACTTTTTTCCCCATAAGCATATTCAACCGGTCCAGCTTGATTTGTTGGAAAGACCAACTTTCTCCCATTTGAATTGCAGTGACACTTTTGTCCTAAATCACGTGTGAATCTCTTTCCAGCCTCTTCATCCTGTTCTGTTTATATTTGTGTGGGCCCGGCCACACTGTCTTAATTACTGTAGGGTCACATTGAGAGAATGAATAGGACATGCACAACGTCCAGATTGTCAACTGGAATAAGCAACTGAGACAAAAATCTCAGTCAGTGGAGGTTCGTAAGCCAAAGTGGAAGATGCACCCAGGAAAAGAATACAAACCATGGACAGATTTGTCAGTGATTTCCCAAAGGGGAATTTGGAAACTTCAGCACTTAAAGGCATGTGGAGAGAAAGAAAAAAGCAGAGGGCACCCAGGGGTGAGGAAAAATGGTCACATTCTTGTGGGGCCCAGGAAATCTACATTTTACATAAGATAAGGGGGGTGTGAGAAGAGAAAAAGGAAGTGAAGGAAGCAACAATTATACAGACTTCTTGGTAGGAGGAAGAGGGTCTGATCCTGTTCTGTCTCCAGGTCTGCACCTGTAAAGGTAAACTTAAGTCATTATTAGTGTGGAATGGAATGGACTTCAGTTTTAGGTGCTAGACTTAGCCTTTAGGTTACAATTTGCATGTCCTTTCTTATGGGAGCCCAGCAAGGAGTTTCCTTAATGAATGATCCACAGGGCCATTTCTTCACAGGTGCCTGAGGCCTGTATCTTCCCTTTGCATAAGGAATTGGGAGCGTGGCCCTGAGATTTTTATTTTGTTTTTACAGTTCATGCTTTTCCTGGGTGCATCTTCAACTTTGGCTTAATAAACCTCCAATGACTGGGATTTTTGCTTCAGTCGCTTATTTGGGCCAACAGGATCATATATGAAAATAGAATTCTGACCAGCCCAGAAGCCAAACCACAGTGCCTTCAGCAACTGGCCCACAGTGGTTAGGATTTGATCATCATCTACCAGCTTCTCTAATTTTTGTCCCTTCTTGCAACTCAAAACCAAGCACGGAAAACGAATTTTGTTTCACAAACCAGCCACCTAAGATGTGCTACTTTCACTTAGCCTGACTCCAGCTTCCTCACACCAATAACTTCCCATCTGCATACATGAAGGCTTCCTTTTGGTTTATTTTTACTGTAAAGCGTCACTGCTCCCCTGCCTGTCCTTGAGTCCGGCCAGATACAAGCCATGGTGGCCAATTCCCTTTCCATAGCAAGCTCTGAAGATAGAGTCTCCATTCTCATTTAGGTATAAAGTAAAAATAACATCCTAAACCCCTTCCCAACTGAATGGACCCTCCTCTTGGCCAAGAAGACCCCAGTGTTAACTGAAGAAATAACGAGGTTCGTCATTTGGAAAGGAGTGCTTTATTTCTCATGCAAAGTTGCAGGCTGTGGGCGGTCATGCCAGCGAGCTGGAAAGCAGGACCGCTGACCACAGACCAGGAACATGCACTTTGAGACAGGGACAATGGGAACAGGAATTTATACTGAGCAAGGTGGCCAAATATTGTCTTTAACAAGCCATAGGAGGAATGAATATGAATATTTATGAAAATAGAAACATTCACCTGTGTAATGGAGCTTTCTGCCCTTTTATGGGGTCCATGTTCAGAAATGGCCATCCTTTATGTCAAAAAGGTGAAACAAGGACACAAAAAAATCCTCTCTGCACATGCTCCGTAGACCAGTGGTCCCCAAATTTTTGGGATTCTTGGGTGTGGCTCCCTGGGCCAATTATCACTCATCTTTGGTTTAGAATAAACCTCTTTAAATTATTTTACAGAGTTTGTTTTTTTTTCTGTTAGCATAGGATTAGGGGTGTCTTTGTTTATTTCTACCATTCTAAGTCTCAAAATGTGGTAATGTAACTCTTCCAATTTTGTTTATCTCCAAGAATTTCTTGGCTACCCTGGGTCCTTTGAATTTCCCAAATTTTAGAACTAGCTTCTCAATTTCCATAAATGTCTGCTTGTTTTTTGATTTGGGATTGAATTGAATTTATACACCAAATTGGGGCAGTAGAAATCTTAGCAATTCTGAGTCTTCTGATCCATGAAAGTGGGTGTATGTTTCCATTCATTTGTGTCTTTTTAAAATTTCTCTCAGCAAAGTTTTGTCATTTTCAGTGTAGAAGTTTCATACATTTTCTCTCAGATTTATTTTTGGGTATCTGATGCTTTTATTTATTGCATTTAAACTTTTTTATTTTTAAAAACTTGTTGCTTCTCTAATAATTTCTTGTGCATGTCATGATTGCAGTGGTGGTATCAGAGAGAGAGAGAGAGAGAGAGAGAGAGAGAGAGAGATATCATAGTTCATGTTCCCATGTTCTTTGGAACTTGATATGTGGAAGTTCTTTGAAGTCAGTATTTTGAATGATTTCTTCCAGTGAAGATTTGTGTTTGCTTCCACTGGTTACCTCTTGGTATTTACAAATTTGGGGCCATTGTAAAGAAACTGTGACCTGAGCCACAGAGATGAAGCCCTTTCTGACAAGCAACTTACCATACAGGTTGTTTTTGATTGAGAATCTTGGCTTTATGCAGGAGTTTCAAACTGCACTTCCATTTCTCAGGCCGAAACCTTGGACTTCTGTGCTCAGCGCAGAGACCCTTAAATGAGAGAGGCTTGTGGCAGTCAGGATTTGTAATGCTATTATACTTAAGGGGATTACTTGTGCTGTCTCATAGCATCTGAATCTTAGTTAATCACCAGATGAGCTTTGCCTTAAATGAAAAAGGATTGTTCACTTTTTATCTGTCATTTTAGAGACTCTATAGCTGGAGGAACAGTTGCCAAAATATCCAGTCTGTCATAATGCTGGAAATAGAGCCTTTAGATCCAAAACATATTCTTTAATTTGTGTTCCTAAAATTCACAATCGATCAATTAGGTGATAGAAAATCATACAGTTACTGAATATTTTCCCCATAAATTTCTACCTTTTTCTTTTAACATTGGAGCATTAAATGAAAAGAAGTAGTTGCACCCAAAACCGAAGAAAGATATTTATAAAACTGAAGAAAAATTTCCTGCCAGAATTTGCTCCTCTGAAGAAGTTTACTTGGATTTAAATTACTAATGTACATGACAAAATAATCCTTTATTCTTATCTGTGCAATTAAAGTTAAACAGAAAAGACCTCATTAAGTTATTTGTGCAGAAGGAGCTATGCATATCTAATAGATTTATAGAGACTTCTGACTTTAAAATTAGATTGCAAATACACACAGATACACATAACAAGTCATTTTTAATTTAGTGTTTTATGAAAATTCAACAGCATCATTCTTTAAGGAAGACAAGGGTATCTTTATAGCCCACTGGTTCCCTCTCTATTTTCCAATAATGGTGGTGATTAATCCGATAGCTCAGAACATTACTTCTTCAATGAGTAATATCAGTGCTATAAATCATATTTTTATATTTTTATTTTCCATTCACTAACTCTTCAAATATTTCTGGCTCAGGAAAAATCCTTTCTCTGTTATTTTTCTTTCAGCTTCTCTATTAAATGTTTGCCGTGGTTTGTATGACCCGAAAAATGTTGGAGAAGTTGATTTGGGGTATGATGGCATCATTAGTAACGTGGATGTACAAACTTTTATGTTATTCTATTTCCTTCCTTTCCCCCTCGCTCCGTCTCTCCCTCCTTTCTTTCCATTCTTCCTTTCCTGCATCAACAGAAGATAAGGGCCACTCCTGGGTAGCAGTAAATCCATGGTGGTGTTGGTACCACGTTGGCTAGCCAAAGGCTCTTGTCATGACTGGCTTGTTTGGCTTTGTTCCATGGTTAAAGCCTCCATCTAAATCATGGTTAGCTACCTCAGTCTTCTGTTTCCTGGGCTGAAACTGCTCTGGGTGTTATATGAATACATAATGGGCACAGATACATTTTTTTCTGCCACACATGCCGACGTGAGCCATATTCCCCAACAGGCATGGATACAGTAGTGTACACTCTCTGCAAATATACACGTAGCACATGGTGTCTGCACAGATAAATACTTGTGCAATGGATAGATGTGATGCCGAATAGCCGTGGGTTTCAGGTCCTCCCATAAATAACTTTTGTCCTCTAACTTGAGAAGAGAGGGGACACGTCTCCATAGTAATGTCCTTGCGATGGTTGGTGTAGTACTTGCAGCATCTCTTGTGCATCGCTCACTTCCTGTACCCCATGCAGAGTGGGATGCCTTGTCTGAGTCATAAGAAGAGACGTGACAGGTTTCTTCCAGCTCTATCCTTTTTCTTTTCTCCTGGGAGCCAGCGGCGCATAGAGTGAGCGGCTGTTCTTTGCTGTCTTTCAATATTGTAAGACTAAAGGGCCGTCTGAGTAGGGAAGCCTACCTCAGTCCAATGCTGGGGGGGCCGAGTGGAGGAGAGTGATTTTGGGGTCAGTACCTGATCGCCTCCAGACAAAAACCACATTTTTCAGTATCTGCCATGGCAGTGATCAAGGAGACGTTTTGACCTCCATAAACTGTATGCTTTTTCGTAATTAGTTTGGAGATTCCATGGAGAAGAAGGATGCTATTACTTGAGCTGCATGGATGCTCAAAGAGGTGGTTTGATTTCATGTATTGTCTTAAGAATCCTCTAGTAGGTACACACTAAGCAGAACAAGAGTGCAATTTTCATCTACAAAAATTTATGCATATATTGACATCACAAATTTTTGTGTGTGTGCACACGAGCAATCAGTGTCTGTGTACTTCATCTCTAGTTTTCCAATACTCATACTATGAGAGCTAGCCAACAAAGCAAGTATGGAAACAAATGACATCAAACTCTCATTTATGTCTCCTTTAGAACGGGGGTTCTTTGTTTCTGCTGTGTAAAATAAGTCATCCAAACAATAACCTTGAGGCTGCTTTCTCTTTTGTTTCATATGGTTACATTTATTATGCATGAGTTACATCTTTAAGATTCAGTAAGCCTTAGAGTTAAGAGTTAATTACATAAACTTTCATGAGTGACAAAAAGCATCGTGTCTGTCGGTCAAAATGTCAGTTATTTAAATAAAACATGACGCTCAAATTATGTTTACATAGAAGGTCATAAGCCAGTAGCTCAGATGGAAACACGATTTGTTTGATGGACTCAGTTTGTGGTGATGAGTAAACTTTAAAATCTGCAGCTCCACGCTGTTTTTTGGTTGAAGTAGCTTTCTGGGATTGTTTATAATTAGACAAGTGTGTGTTCAAAAATATCAAATTGTTATAACTCTGAGATATTTATTATCAGATTAATAATTCTATGACTGTTGATGAGATCTGTAGATGTTAAACATTAAAGGATTTGATTTCTATTCCTAATATCTGACAGTTAACTGACCTTCTTATTAAGATTCCTGACAATAATTTGCACAGACTTTCTTACAGAGCAGGAAGTTAATTGGTTTCTCTCTTTTGAAAATCTCTCTTGTACATATTCATCTCAGTGAATGTTCTCCACGTTGGAATTTCCTTTAAAGAAGCACTCTGTGACTTTAATTACTTAAAATGACCTTGTGAAGTAAAAGAGACAAGAGAATACAGGCAGAGGTCCTATTGGCAATCTCCACTCTTCAGATCACACCTGTGATTCAAATCACAGGTTCCCAGAATCTGAATTCTCAGCGAAACTCTTAACTCTCTGAAATCTACACTCATGAAGAGACGCAAGGCTATCTGGGATTCAGAAGAAAATGGTGCCTTGGGTTTTGCTGGGATTTTATTTTTAACTCCAGTATGACAACCAACTTCCCAGTCACAATCAGCCTAACGTGATATTAAATTAATTTTTAGCTACTAAGAACACATTTAACTGGGCAGAAGTGGAGCAAAACCCAGGGACAGTTCATTGGCTCTCATCCGGAGCTCCACTTGAGACGTGGGTAGTCTCAGACACACATCATTTACCTTGAGAAAATGAGGTGGCTTAATTATTTTCACTAGATAAATAGTGTCTGGCAAAGAAGTATACATAATGACTGTCTGGCAAATATTGAACAGCTCTTCTCAGGAAATTATAAGTAAACAAATGACACTTTATCTCTATTATCCGTCTCTATGTATCTATCTTTAATAATAGAAAATTTCAGACACAGTTGGATTTTGTGTGCCCTTTCCCCATTCGTTTCCATATTGTCTTCTCTTCCTTCCCTGCAAAGAAAATCTAGAGCCTACATTTTGTATTTTTACATAGATGTTTTAAAATTGTTGCTATGTATTAGGTATTCAGAAACCATATGTAGACATGTTTTGTGTGATTTAAAACTTTATGCAGATGCTATCATGTTGTACACATCCTTCTGTTACATACCCTCTCACCCCCAACTCCTTAGAGAGAATTTTATGTGCTAACATATCTCTAGTGGGTTCATTTGATCTACTATATAGGCCTCTCATTGTATGCATATACAACACATGATTTTGTTTCTTTATCAACGTAAAATTAAATTGTTTCCAATTTTTTGCTGTTATAGGAAATGCTTCAAGGAGCTTTCCTGTATGAGTCATTTTGAACACAGGTATGAGCAATTCTTTAGCATATGTAATTAGGAAGGAAATGGCCGGCTCAGAGGGTAGATGCATTTAAGTATTGGTCACCAATGCAGGGTTGGAACCAATTTACACTCCTGACAATTGGGATTGGAATACGTTTCAATATTTGCCAGTCTGGTTATTATGAAATAATACCTTATTGTGATTTCAACTTGTATTCTTCTAGTTACCGGAATCTATTTACTAATATCTTTCCATATGTTTATTAGCCATTTAAATTTCCTCTTCTGAGAATTTCCTGTTCATATTCTTTGACCATTTTTCCTCTAATGGAGTTATACATATTTAGACACACATATATACATCTATTATCAATACAAAATCTTTATATTATATATATTTATATGCATGTATATTATTGATATAAAACCTTTGTCAGTTATATGCACAAAAAATCCCTGATATCAAAGGTGGTTTATATTTTTGTGTTTTTTAAATTATTGGTTGTTAATATTGTGGCTAAGTAATTTATTTTATAGTTTTTAAGGTTATCAAAATATCAATCATTTCCTTCTTGACCTGTGTTGTTTATATCTGGTTAAGAAAGCTTTTACTGCTCAAAATCATAACAACATTTCAATCTACGTTTTTGAAAGAAGTTTAAAAGTTGTTCTTCACTTTCATGTACAATGGATTGTATTTTCTTTCCAAAAAGCATTCCTTTAAAATCATCTGACTTCTGCATGCTCATAGTTCTCCACTCAGATAGTTAGGATGCAAGAAGTGTTGTAATAGTTGGAGAACAGGAAATAAAACGTACATGACATGCTCAGGGTTAATTGCTAATAAAAAGTAGACATAATCACTGTAATTCTCAAGTATCTGTAACAGCCTGAACAGGAGGAGGCATACAGGTGAGACAGAGTCACCTTTGCTGAAATCTTGTTGATGTCAGACCCTCGCCATTATGCAAACAATCACAACTCTGTAGCAGTGAGTGTGTCAACTAATTCCCAGTACAAATCCCTCCCGTTTAAGGGTTTAGCACGTTTATGCTGACGCCTAGCTGGGAAGTTTCTTAAATCCTTTTCCTCTAATTCCAGCAGAAGTTCCCTTGTGCTAACACACCTTGCTTCCTGGGCATGTTCTAACTGGCTGCCGGCCAAGGCGGGCTGAGCGGTACACACCTCCCCGCCCCCCGTAAATAAACCCGATTTCTTTCTCATGGCTGTTATAGAGGCTGATATTTTGTTTCATTCATTATTCTGTATCATCGTTTTGAATCAGTTTACCAGGCCTTGATCAATGCTGGGTAAATAGATAAAAATTGTATTTTTGAGCCGGTTCAGGCTGTATTGATTGGAGAGCAGAGGTGATGGTATCAGTCATTGCAGGCTGTAGCCTTTTTGTCATCTCAGTAACTCGGCAGAACCAGATCTAAGTATCATGTGGTTAAGAGACGCTTGGGTTAGTTAAGTCCCCAGATAATTCGTATAATGCCTTGTAAGAGACTCACATTACCTGCAATGGTTAATTTTCTGTGTCAACTAGACTAGATCAGAGGATGCCCAGATATCTGGTTAAACATGATTTCTGGTTTTGTCTGCAAGTGTCTCCTTTCCTGGGTCTCTAGTTTGCACATGGCAGATCGTGGGAGTTCTCCGCTTCCATAATATGTGAGCCAATACCTCACAGTCAATCTCTCTCTCTTTCTCTCTTTGTCTCTCTCTCTCTCTTTCTCTCTCTCTCTCTCTCTCTCTCTCTCTCTGTCTCTCTCTCTCTTTCTGCAATCTCCTTCTTCAGTTGGAGAGCCAGTCTCCAATTGGTTCTGTTTCTCTGGCAATCCCTGACAAATACATTACCCACCCATGACAGATGGCTTGTGGCCAGTCCGGAAAATCTGAGAAAACGTAAATAATTACAGACCCACTTGTGTGGTATATACCCTTCAGTTCTCTTACTACAGGTGTGTGGCACATCGACTGGAGAACTTTGTGTAAGGTTATGGTGTCCTAGCTCGGTTGGCCTGGAACCAGCGCCTACTACAGCTCAGGGATTTAGTTAGGTCAGGGTCCCAAAAAGCAGATACTGCCCTGGGGTTCTTGGGATCACGGGGTGAGAAAGCCAACAAGGAAGTGAGGATGCAGGGCAGGAAATAGGAGCAAGTCAGATAGATTGTGACTTTTGCGAAGTCGCAGGCACTGAAGCTTAAACACCGCAAACTAGTTCAGCCTCTGTGGAAAGCAATATGGAGATACCTTAAAGTGATACAAGTAGATCTACCATTTGATCCAGCAATCCCATTACTGGGCATCTACCCAAAGGAACAAAAGTCACTCTATAAAAAAGACACCTGCACTCAAATGTTTAGAGCAGCACAATTCACAATTACAAAGATGTGGAAACAACCCAAGTGCTCATCAATATATAAGTGGATTATATGTGGTACATGTATACCATGGAGTACTATTCAGCTATAAGAAACAATGGTGATCTAGCACCTCTTGTATTTTCCTGGATAGAGCTGGAACCCATTCTACTATCCCAAGAATGGGAAAGCAAGCACCACAGGTACTCACCAGCAAACTGGTATTAACGGATCAACACCTAAGTGCACATATAGGAATAACATTTATAGGGTGTCGGGCAGGTGGGAGGGGGGAGGAGGGGATGGATATATACTTACATAATGAGTGTGATATGCACCATCTGGGGGATGGACATGCTTGAAGCTCTGACTTCGGGGGGAAGAGGGGGAAAGGCAAAACACGTAACCTAAATATTTGTACCCCCATAATATGCTGAAATTTAAAAAATGCCTTTGAGGATTCCTCCTCCTCTTCCTCTTCCTCCTTCTTTTCCTTCTTTTTCCTGGAGGTAAGGAAGCCGGGCATCCTATCTACCCCATGCCGTCACTGGCCACATTGGCTACAGTGTGGGGCTTGAGGGGGTGGGAGGATGGACATGGACCACTGGCAATTCTCCGTGCTCCAGTAACCCAGGGACGGCAGGTGCTGTGATAAAAGTGCTAGAAGAAAGCCCTGAAAAGGTGAGGGGTCGGCACACAGAACTGTCAGATGGGATCTGCTGGGAATCTGGCAGAACCACGCCAACTTTAACTACTGTGCTTGCTCATTATTTGTTGAACTCAAAACCCACATTTACCTATAGGCTCTGCAATGATTCAATTTGTGCCAAATTGAAGACTTAGGGAAAAAAAAAAAAAAGAAAGAAAAAGAAATACACCTGAAATCCATCTCCATCTCAAATATATTTATTCCTTGCAAAGAAGATAATATCGACATTGATTTTTGGGTTTTTTTTCAGCAATCGTCCCAGAAGAAAATTGTCTAATCACGAAATGTCCTTTTAAAAACAGATTCTGTCAGCCATGTGTGGCTGATCGAAGCTGGAGTTTGTAGGCGGGAAATTGGTTGATCAAAAAAAAAACAGAGGGGACTTAATTTGGGGAAGATTATTGAAGAGACCTATGTGGTGGCAGAAATGGTTATAACTTGGAAGGTGACCAGAAAGAGCTGAATCAGAGGGATTATGATGTGATCAATACTCCCGTGAACAGGTTGCCTGCGAAGAAAACAACAGTGTGGGACGCACAGTCCAAAAGCAGGGACCGTGATCCAATTTGGAAAGCATTCAGAGGAGCAATTATTTTCCCTGATAAAAAAGCTTTAATAAATGATTATTCAGTCACATACTTTGATGCATTTTTACCTTATGCTCTTTTTTGTTTTTATTTTTTCTTTTTTGGCAGAACAGAAAGTGTTCTAGAGGGTTAGAGACAAGTGCTGTTACATTTCTTGACTTTTATTACTTGTTCGTTCCTTCTCAGCATTTGATACTGTAGGACAAAAGAAAGTTACAGCTCACGGGCCAAATGCCAGGGACAGAGAGCAATGGCATCAGCCTAGCTCACAGCAACCTCAAACTGCTGGGCTCAAGCGATCCTC
>VBSM01000631.1:1767272-1834194 GCA_008086735.1 Cheirogaleus medius | reverse complement strand
CACCTCTTTCCCTCCTCAGCTGCTTCCCAGGAAAACTGCAGGCCTGTGAGCAGATCCTTCCATATCCCGGAGAGCATAAAAGGTCGTAATTCATGTCAAGATAAACAACATATTCTCTATTGTCTATTGTTCTCATTAAAACTCTCCAATATATACCATGGAGAGAAAGCCACAAAGCAAACACATCCACCTCTAAACAATGATTTATCTCTGGATAGTAAAATATTAGATGGATTTTCTTTTAGTCTCTGTTAATTTCTATATTTTCTGCATTTTAAAAATAAGCATGGAAGTACACTTTCTATAATAAAAATTAAAACGTATTTAAAAAAAACCATACAAACATGTAAAAATCTCAGAGAAGCATTCCTTCTCCTCAATCAGTAGGTGGTGGGGTTTGGTCTTGGACATACATCAACTTTTAATGAACATCTTCGGTGCTAAGACGATTTTACGTATTCTCCCACAAGCATGATGGTATTTTTCTGGATTAAATATTACGATTCTTGCTCATATGGCTTGAATAATTTTCCAGTGCTGCTGTGTCTGCTAAGGGAAGAGTAAGAGTTGGATGTGCAGTTGACTTCAGTGCTCGTGGTTTTTTTAGTGTATCACATATATGAAAACTATCGAGTGCTATATGAATTCAAAGCATTAGGAGATGTGTACAAATAAATAATTCACCAAGTAGCATATCGCCTACATAACCAAGGTGTGATATTGTGAGGCACTGTATAGTACCAGAAAAAAATATCTTTTATATAGACATATTTATAAAAATATGCTAGATATACTAACAAATAATACATCACAGAGTAATTGGAGTAATTTTAGAGTGACAGTCTCCATGACAAATGCATCTGTTTGGCATGCATTAATATGCACAGTAAATAAGAAGAGATTTTTAAAATAGATGTTTGATGATGGGCTATATTTTCACAAGCTCCTTATATTAGGTCAGGTGTTTGCCTCTTGTACTTAAAATAGGGTTAAAAGAAGATTTTCCAGAACAATAGTTCTGCAGCTGTCTTCTGTTCAAGGTTAGCTTTGTATCATGCTATGTGCCCTCTAATAAACGGCTGAGTTTATTTGGGAAATGCAGTTGACCCGAGTTACTTTTGTGCCACGGGACTTCTCAAAGCCTTCTGCGGAAGTATTGTTCTTTGTGCTATTCAGGGAGAGGGTGATAAGCCACAGCTTTGGCAGAGGTGCTATTTGGCAACGTCTGACGACAATTCTGGTCGTTACATGGGGAGAAGGTGGTGGAGTTGGAACTTGGTGAGCAGAGGCCAGGCTTGCTGCGAAATGCCGCCCTGCATGGGACAGCCCCCCGCAGCAAAGACGGAGCCAGGACACATGTCAGTGGTGCCAAAGTTGAGAAACAGGGTGGGGAGGAAGGAGATTTGAGGCAATTCCAGCTCAGTCTTACCCTAGAATCTTAAGCGGATGTCTTGAGGCACTTCAGAGAACCCTATAACTCTGAGAAGCACTACCCGACAACATACAGGTGAGGTGGGGCTCTTGAGCCCAGGCGGTTTAGGAATATCCGTGTGTGATGAATCAGTGATTCCCTGAGCCAGTGTGCATGAGGGTTGAAGACACCCCTGTAGAATATCTTAACGTCTGGCAACTGCCTGGAATTAGCCTTTCCAGATACATCTGTTCAGCCAGGAGAGGCGGGGCTGACATCCAGCTCTTGAGTTAGGCTAAAAGCCTTCTGGTAAACACATACGCTCTAAGAAGAGAAGCTGCCTGGGAATAGCACTCTCTTTATTATTTAACTTTGACTAGAGGAGAGGAGTGACTCAGACTCCAAAGTTGTTTCCAGCTCAGCTCCGGGACACAAGGGTCAGACTTAGAGGGAGGCAGTACCTGCCTGGCATTGGCTGTTCCAGGGGAAAGTGGTCAAGGTCAAATAAAGCGATATGCAAGTTCACGGGGCGTTGTGCCTAGTTCCAGGAATTTATTAAGTGCCCAAGGATTGTAAAATGTAAAAGGAGAACTTCACTGAGATTGGCAGCTCGTTGAGGGCAAGCCAAGTGTTGGACTCCCATGGCCACATTTTACAGCAGGATACGAAGTGCGTTCTACCATCGTCCTGCCCCTCTGGGCTTTAGTCCATGGCACAGAGTAGTGAGCTCGGAGTCTGGGGGACTGCGCGTGCTCTCGGTACCTGGGTGATTCGCAGTGGTCAGCAGGAGACTTCAGTGTGGAACCACTGATCGGAAGTGGAGACATCCGTGTCTGGCATAGATGGACATGCCTGAAGCACGTTGCTGGGGCGGGAATGATTTGGTTTTGCGTTCACATGACATGATCACCGTGAATTCCTGGAAACGCCAGAAAAAGCTGAACAGTGCAGACGGAGAGAGCAAAGTAGTAGAACGTGGATCGTGGCAGTTCGAATGATAGTGTGGGATCTCAATTTGGCCCCTGGTAAAATGGGGCCAAGGAAATTCAGTTTCGATTATGATTAAGTAAAATATGGACACAAGGAAGAATAAACGGGAGGGAAACCAAAACTGGAAAAGTTAAGTAGCTTTTAGAAAACGTCTAGATTACTAAGAGGGAGTAATTACTTATCGGGCAGGATATGACCAAATAAACACAATGAAACATAGTCATGGGCTGGGCGTGGTGGCTCCCACCTGTAATCCTAGCACTCTGGGAGGCTGAGGAGGGAGGACCACTTGAGGTCAGGTGTTCAAGACCAGTCATAGCAAGACAGAGACCCTTCTCTACTACAAAT
Organism: Cheirogaleus medius; assembly: GCA_008086735.1. Lineage (NCBI taxonomy): Eukaryota > Metazoa > Chordata > Mammalia > Primates > Cheirogaleidae > Cheirogaleus > Cheirogaleus medius. The sequence continues at coordinate 1,831,445 of VBSM01000631.1, read as the reverse complement.
AGAAAAAGTGAGCTAGGTGTGGTGGTGCTTTGATGGATTAGACATGTGGTGATTTCTAATTGCATTGGAGGAATGAACTATGAGCTCGATTGTGTTTTATCCAATGGTGGAGGTTGATAATTCTATTCATAGAGAAAGGAGAGAGCCAGTCACGGAGTTATAAATGTCTGCAGCAGATTTCGACTCTCAGGCAGATGTTCGGTCGGGCTGGGGTGGTTACACAGGCAGTGGGGAATGGCAGTGGAAATTCAAGTTAGGGTCAGGCCATCAAAGGCCTCCAGAGCTGTGAATCTGAGGATATACATTCAAGCCATGTGAGCAACACTTGTCTTTCACATCACATTTTTTATTCTATTCTGGTCAGTGTAGACCAAAGTGCATCTTCTTTCAGTTCCAGTGAAAAAACGTTTCTTCTTCCCTTGCTGATTACTTCTATACCTTCCTATTAACCAAGAAATGAACCCACCCCCAGCTGAAATTATACCCTACACATCCAAACCCCTAAAGCTCATCCTCCCTGCACTGTGATTTCCAATTCGGAGCAAAGCCATCCTGCAGAAGGATCTAAATTGCTGGCAGCAGCCGACACCTTGGATCAAGTGTTCTTCCTGCCCAGAATGCAAATCCGCTTGTCTTCCAGAGGAGCCCAGAAGAAAGTTCAGGAACTCAGGACCCTCGGCAGGCACCCAGCACTCCAGTGTTCGCGCTGCTTTGCTCAGTTATTCATCTCCACTTGTGAGCGGGGCGTGCTCGCGCTTTTATCAGCCCCAGTTCAGACATGAAGAAATAAACAAATGCTGAAACGACTTCTCAGAGCCAGACTGTCGATGCCAGGGGCAGGTGAAGGGCTTAGCTAAGTTCCTGGCTTGCAGCCTTCCGCCTGGAATTCCCGAGGTGTGTTATCTCGCCCGCCACGCTTCCCCGGCACTGGGACGTGCTAATCATTGATTTCACACTACAGAGGAAAGGGGGAAGTTGTATTTAATATAAACACAATATTTCCAGAAAAATCCGTAACCGATTGTGTTGAATTTAAAAGAGGGTGATTAAATTTCCGTGTCTGACGCGCCAAGTGCAATGCACTTGAACGGTGGGGTCAGGTTAGGTCAATGTGAACAAGAGCGAGTGTCGGTCACTTTCCGTACCTTCAGTGCCCTGGGCCAGGCAGATCCTGGGAATATTGTTCTGCATGGACTGGGAAGAATAATCCATCGTGGAATGCGGCCTATAACCTGGAAAAGGAAGCTTGTGTTCACCAAACTAATCAATTTCAATATTTGGGTGAACAACAGTATCATAAAGTTGATTCATGCACAATATGACAACCAAAGACTCTTCTTGGTGTACATATCAATACTACCAGGTTCAGGGGTACAAGGAATCAGATTGAAATATTTCCTGAGACATCTGGTATCCAATATATAGGATTTTCTTTTATGAAGGTGCATTCTTTGATTTAAAAGTTAATATTGGGGGAAATTATTTTAAAATCCTTGGTTCATAGCTAAACATTGTACATATCTTTTTCCCAAAATTCTATGACAGTTATAGAAGTCAGATTTAGTTCATGTACACTCAAATTTTCTTTATACTAACAGCATTTTTATATTCTACCTAATATACTCTCTGTGTGACTCATAGAGCAGGGTGTGTGGAAATGAGAATTTTGGCCATCTCTCCATTCAAAGATAGATATTTCTCTATCTTCTTTCTACATGTCTTCCCCTCTAACTCCCCTATTTAATAGCTACGTCCCATGGGAAAGTTGCCTTGCTATGTGGTCCGTGCACAGCCTGGACATTCCCACGCACCTGTGCTTGGTTGGAGGGCTTGGCCGTTCTCAAGTCAGGAAGGACGGTTAGGAGACTTGCTGGTCTTTAATGTAGCTGTGACTACAAAACTGGGATTGTTGTTCCACTTCCTGGCGCTGCAAGGACATTTGAACAAAGCGAAAACATTTCTTAAGGCATTTTTTGAAGAATTTGCATGAGCTCGCTCATTTCTTGTCTGAAGAGATCCAAGATTATACTCTTGCAATTAATAAGTGTTCGGTCAAAATGAAGAATCATATAAACTGATGTATGCATGCTTTAAATAGTGTACTTAAACCTAACTGTATCTACCTATTTATAGACAGATATAGATCTCCCTCTTCCTCTCTCTCTCTCTTTCTCACCCTCTCTCTCTCCTTATCCCTTTCATGTTTTAAAAATATACCCAGTCTTTTTTTTTTTAAGTATATATTCACAGATGGGAGTTCTTTTTCACATAAAGCATATCCATGTGACATGTGGCCAGCTGATCTTAAGACGGCCCCTTGGGCCAGCACACGTGAGCTGGAAGGCAGCTCCACCTCACGAAGCCTTCAGATGAGACCTCGACTCTGGTCAACCCCATAATGGTACCCCAGGGGCAAACCCTGGCAGAGAAGAGCCAGCTAGCCCATGCCCAGATGCTTGACCCACAGAAATCACGAGCTAACAAATGCGTGTGGTGTTAAGCCACTACACTTTGTGGTAGTTTGTTCTACCACAGGAATAGATAACTATTGTATACAGTTGCCCGTACTTTTTTTTTTTTTTAAGTGGAAGTAGAAATTAAGGCATGCAGTCTCAGTGTAGAATCCTTCTAGATTTTTTATGATTTTTCTTCTCAAGCTTTTATAGTTATGTTGCCCACACCTAATTTAATAGAAACATTTAGCTCATTTCTACTTGTTTTTTTTTCCCAAAAACCCATAACTATGTTTTCTTGAAAGTAGCAGCTCTTTTTCTTGATGCACTCAAATACGATTATGTGACACAATGGCTAATTAAAGCTCATAATTACAGTAACAAGTAGTATAAACCGTTTTGGGATCAAAGCAACGGATTTTTGGTAGGCAAACAGCTCTATTCACAGAAGCAGAAGGGTATCGGCAACTTAGTGTGCTTATAACAAGAGTTTTCAGTATGTTGGTGAATTAGCCAAAATGCTTTGGAGAAGGAATGAACTCTGTTGATTAATCTGACAAGATGATTAAGTGGAGGTCATTTTAGAGAACTTTTACTGTGATAATAAAACTAATAATTTCTGATATGGGCATTTCTTTCTCGTTTATGCTTCCCCTAAGTTATACTCCTGGAAGAGAACAGAGGTTTTAGGGAATCAGACATCCTCAACCTTCAATCATGTTCTTTTGATTCCACTCCGGGAGTTATTATTTAATCCGTAATACGTTTGTCATAAGCACGAATTGAAAAATGCGAGCTGCCCAATATTTCCCTGCTGTCATATATCTGGTTTTACTCCCAAATTGTCTGATAAATGTTCCCAGGCAGCAAGCTTCATAAATGTTGAACAAACACAATTTGACATTATAAGGGGAAATTCATGATTCTATCCATCTGTTCACTGAAAGAAAAGAAAAGGAAAATCACTTTTAAAAAGAATATTGAGCAAGACATTTCTAACTCGTCGCGCAGGAAAATGACCTGTATTTGTAAATTCTGCATCAGCGCATCTCAGTCTTGGTTTATCTGATGAAGTAGACCTCAAGTCACAGATAGCTGTTACAGGAGATGAGAGCGGTTTCTCTGAGGCTGTTTTCCTTAGGGCGAGGTGGAATACAAATCCTCTAAGCTGGATCCAAACCAGCCATGGTGGAAGGAATAGCAGATTCTGACAGCACCTGCTCATTTTATCAAGCTCAGATCTATGCTCCAGAGGATGGAAAACCCAGGGGACTGGGTGCAGCTGGTTCTAAGGCGGTTGGAATGTCATTTCACCTGAGTTTCTGAAGAATGTTGGATACCCCATAGTGCCAAACACTGATGACTACTATCAGTTTAGAAATCGACTGAAAATGGTCCTTCTAATTTGTACCTGGTGGGTTTCACCAGGAGTTTCTCTGGCTAGAGGTAGCTTCCCCCTTGTTCCTGAGCTGTCATGTGAGATGCCGTAATAGAACCTGAAAATTAATATTGCTGGAATTCTTAGTTTGAAGACCCTCATCTGGAAAACTGTCCCTGGAGGCTCTATTATCATAATTTATGATTATATAATATTTACCCATATCAGTAGAATTGCTATAGAACTTTAGAGTAAACCCAACAATTTCACAAGTAAATCTTATTTGATTAAAAAAAAAACAACACTATAGGATAAGCTATAATCCCAGGTACATATTTAATATAATTTCAATTTGTTATAGCAAATATTTAGTGGTTATCAGCTGTGTGCCAGACACATCGTGTTTATCTACTCCGAGCTAGATGTTGCGCTACAGAACATCGGTATAGACGTGTTCCCCATACTCTTGGAGCTTACGATCAGCAAGAGAGATGATTCTGCAACTCCAAGGAGGAAAGTTTAACGTATATAGGGGATGCCCAACCTGGATTTGGAAGCTTAAGTGCCAATGAGGAACAATTGAGGCCTGAAGAGATTAAATATTTAATAATTGCCAGAGACCAGACAATTCCAAGAAATACTAATAACAGACAAGGTATGATTCCATATCTTCCACTGCATATCCACATAAAGAACATAGTTATTCCACAAACAGGAGCGTGTTCACAGAACACATGGAGGTAGAGTCTGATGCTGCACAGTGCACAGGTAATTGGTTGCCAATGGATCAATTTGAGTATGTTCTCTGGGGTCACGTGGAATACTAGAATTTTGAATGCAAAGCCCCTTTTCCCTCGGAAGGTTAATCTAGTAGAAAACCAAAGATATTCCCGCATGGAGCAATACGAGAGGGCAATCCCGTATACATTGTCACCCTTCTGCAGGACAGATAACAAGTGGGGATAGTGATTTAGAAGAGGTGAGAGCTCTGTGAGCCTGGCTCTCAGGGAACTGTGATCCCCAAAGCCCACACCCTCATCATATCCCCCTACGCCCTGCGACATTCACTCTTCCCCACACACATCTGTCCTTTTCTGGTTGTAGTGTTTTGGGTGTTTCATTCATAGGCAACAGTTGGGATTCAGTGAGCAAATCCGTGTGCAACTCCTAGCCCAAGACATGGTGTGTGGTTAGGGCTAACCAAGGCAAGCCTTCATGATAGTTAATAACAGTATTACCGTTGATGACAACCAATCATACAGGTAGTCCTCAGTGTGCACGGTATGGTGATAATTAAAACTCACACATGTCAGAGCAGAGTTCTCACTTGGTGCCGTTCTGTGGTCACTGAGATTTGCAGAGAGACGACACGTTTCTGATGTGTGTGAGTTTCAGCAACAGGGAGCTGGAGCTGGGCCCAGCGAGGGCTGTCTGAAATAGGAATAGGAATGGAAGAAGTGACTGAAGGGTTTTGCACTAATAAGAAACTTGAGGGCGCTGGGTGTGGTGGCTCACAATTGTCATCCCAACACTTTGGGAGAACAAGGTGGGAGGTTAGCTTGAGGCCAGGAGTTCAAGACCAGTCTGGGCAACATAGGGAGACGCCATCTCTACAAACAAACAAACAACAACAACAACAAAAAGAAAAATTAGCTTAGTATGGTGATGCATGCCTGTAGTTCCAGCTACTCAAGAGGCTGAAGCAGGAGGATTGCTTGAGCCCAGGAGTTCGAGGCTGCAGTGAGCTGTGATGACACCACTGCACTCTAGTTCGGGTACCACAGAGAGACCTTTTCTCAACAACAACAAAAAAGAAACTTGAATTAGACCCTGGAAGTTCACATTCTTTCCTTCCAGAGGAGGAAAAAAATAGAGATCTCTGGTCAATTGTGTCTCAGCTGGGATTATATGGATGGAAAATGCAGAGCTGATCTTGGCTGGTGTGAGAAGACTTTTTGTACTCACTGCCGTTCTTCATCAATTGTGATCTGTAACAGGTGTCTGGGCCTCTGCTGATGGCATTGTGTCCACTGTTGAACCACCTGCCCCACCATCCTCACTTTCCTGCCTGTGGCCCTCTGGCTGAGGGCATCAAACGTTATATGTTTACTGGGTTATTTATGTCAAATCTATATAACCTATAATCTACAATCTATATTATCTATGTCACCTATAATCTGTATTATCTATATCACCTATAATCTATATAATTTATAACCTATAATCTATATTATCTATATAACCTATAATCTATATTATCTATATAACCCATGTCTATATAACCTATAATCTATGTTATCTATATAACCTATAATCTATAATCTATTTTATCTATATATAACCTATAATCTATCATCTATATTATCTATATAACCTATAATCTATATTATCTATATAACCTATAATCTATAATCTTTATTATCTATATAACCTATAACCTATATAACCTATAATCTATAGACTATAATCTATATAACCTATAATCTATATAACCTATAATCTATATTTATGTCAAATCTATATGTTTACTGGGTTATTTATGTCAAATCTATATAACCTCAGTTATAATAGAATAAAAAACGCATCCTGGCATAGAAAAAGGAACGTGATTACTGCCATGAGCATAGGCTGTTCTAATAAATATAAAAAAGCAGTTTTATATTAAAGACATAATTCTCCAAGTCTCTGGAGGACATTGATTCAAACTCACAGGGGCCTTCCCTTTCTTATTATGATGAGAATTGCCTTATTTTTTTAAAAAAAATTATAAAAATAAATGCATGTTTACTGTGAAATACTCCAAATAACACAGAAACAAAACAGATATAAAATTGTATGTACAAATCCCAGTACCCAAGAAAGCCACTGTAAATATGTTGGTGTGTATGTACTGTTCAAATCTCTATGCATGTGCATATACATTTGTATGTAAAGATGCATGGGTGATTTTTTCATGCTATTTTAAATTTCCTCCACCCTCCTAAGAATAGATCAAAAATAATTTTTCGCTCTAGTTTTCTGTCATCTATTTCATTCTATCATCATTTTAAGTAGCTCCCTATGTTTCATTGTATTATAATTTGTTTAATCAACCCTACTGATGAACATTTAGAGTGTTTCTAAATTTTTCACTCGTTTAAACAAAAATGTGATGAGCGTGTTCATACATCTCTGTTTGCACATTTGTGTGATTATCATCCTAGGATAAATTTCCAGGGTGGGATTGCTGAGTAGAAAGAAAGACATGCGCCATTCAGATTTTTTGATATATAATTCCCACTGTTCTTCTATACATCTATTGACATTGTAAATGAATATTAGGCCTTACTAGTTTTTTCGTCTTTGTCAATCTAAGTTGTTGAAGCAAAGATATGTTTTGATCCAGATGTACGAGGAAACTTTAAAACTCAATTTTTAAAATTAAAACAAAGATATTCCTTCTTTGCCATAGAAGGAAGTTTTCTGTTTCTTTTCCCTAGTATTCTGATGCTTCCTGGTGGGCTTATAGTCTGTCTTTCTCATACTGAAACCAAGTTTAATTCTGCCTGCCTTGGTATATCTGCTTAAACCTCTGCGCACTTGTTCATGTCAGGGTCTCTCCCACAGAACAGGCTGGACAAGGGCTGCTGGGAGCCACCCGGCAGGAGGCAGAGGGCAGAGAGAGGTGTGTGAACCAGACTGGTCTCTCCCCTTTGCCAAACTCCCATCACCCGAACAACTGGAAGGGAAAAAGACAAGCAAATAACTGTCTAGGGGAGTGTGAACTGTCATTTTGAAAAAACGCAGCATTATTTATTTATAAGCCTCATGTATATATTCACTGTGTAGAACGGTAGCAAGCATTGGAGGTTACACCTTGAGTTAGGTGGGTTTTTCTTTCTATGCAATCAGTACAGCTGCTGGCTGGCCCCTGTTATCACTTGGTGGTGATTTTCAAGGTCTTTTATGCATGCATGCCGCATGCACACCCTGCTGCCTAGCACTCTTTCTCTCCATCAGATTGTCCTGGAACACAGGTACCTCTTTCCATCTGTGTCCCACTCACTGTTTCCATCCACAACTTGGTCCTAAACCCACAGCCAAGGGCAAGCCAGGAATATCTTGTTTTCAAAGGAAAGAACTCGAATGAAACACAACCTATTTGCTTGTAAGTAATAAGTGCCACACCCTCCTTCATTTAAACAGAATTATGCGGGACCAGATGGACAGAAAGACACATACACACCCACACACACTCACACTCACACTGTGGAAGGCTCGACTCTTCACTGGCGTAGAGAAAGGGAGTATCTGAGTCCAGACATCTGAGTTCTCATCTCTTCTTTGACAACCAGGTCTTTGGAAAGGTCATTTGATGTTTCTGTGTTTCAGTTCTCCGACGTGTAAAACGATCTCAGCTTTCATCTGTTTTATATACTATGTTGTGTTTTTTCAGGGGTTAGATTTTATTTAACAAAAGGGCTAAGGAATAGTACAGGATTTGAGGACCACAGAGTTATTTTTATTTCTAGGGTAACTTCTAGCTCTGAGCCCAGGAATCTGAACAGAGCATTCAATATAGGTCAAAAGTGGAGGCCTTTGTGTTTTATTTTCTCTATTGAGTGTTTTATTTTTATGAAGAAAATATATAAATGAGGGCAACATAAGGGTTTATAATTTTTCCAACAGAAGACCATTTTATCTAATTTGATCATTAATTTTTATCAAGCATATCTATGCAAAAATAATAAAGGCAGCTAAATCATTCTTTGAACATGATTGAATGATTAGTAAGAAATAAGAAATTAAGACGCCATAAAGCAAAACAAAATAGACAGATGCTTACAATTTGAAATATATGTTAAAAAAAGTGTTCTCACTTGGGTGAGAAGTGGTGTTTTACCTGGAACTTTTGTGAAAACTGATTTGCAATAGTGTGGTCAAAATGTATTTAAATAATGCTATTTTTTTTTTCACCTCGCATGAGTGAGTTTGATGGGAAGATTGAGTCTGAATGACAGTTGAGGCACTACAACCGCAAGGGAGTTTGTTGGGCATCGTTCTTTCATCCACAAAGCAGTGGCATCTTTGAGGGATCCTAACCATGGTGACAAAGTTTCCATGCAGGCGTGGAGTCACCAGGTGAGATGAAGTTCCCAACATCTTTGCTGCCTGAAGGAGAATCGCAATTGTATCACGCTACTGTCCTGGCAGGTGGGGCTCAGTGGAGTGAGGGTCTTCCTACAGGCCAGACCTTCAGGTGGGGTTAGAGGCAGGACTTGGAAACTCTGATGTCTTCTGGAGCCAGAGAGAAAAAGCCGGAGGAGAGAATTGGTGGGCGAGCGTTAGTGGGAGGCTGGCAGGTGTGCACTGTCCAAAGGAAACGTCTCAGCTTCAGGCCATGATTGCCAAGTAGAGATGCTGGTCTTGTGTTATCAGACGATCTGCTTTCCAAGAAACTGTGGCCATCCCTGTCATGATTTGGATGCTGTGACCCTTAACACCTGTTCTGTGTGCAATTATCCAAGACCACTGCCTTCTTTCCATTATTTTAGTTTATGTTCTTCTGAACCATGGACCCGCATCAAGACATGCCAGAAGTATATGAAACTACATGAATGTCTCTATCCAGGGACAGGGCTTTCACCGACATTAAATCTAGGTCTTGATTTAACCAGATTAATTCCGGAAACTCTGAGCCAGCGACGGAAGGCAACCCAAAGTTTCAGAGAGTCCCACTGGGACATTTTGGTGGCTTTTTGTTTTGTTTTGTTTCTGAAGAAATGAAAGCTGCTTTATCAAAGGCACTTTTGTTTGCAAACAACAGAAAATCTCTTCCACGAGCTCAACTAGATAAAAAGGATTTATTACAAGGATACCGAAGCGTTCTTCGGAAACCCAGGGGAGGATGTGTTAATATAACTGCATCTCTTGAGGACTAGAACAAGGTGCCGCTGCAAAGATGTTAGAAAACAGACGTCAGCTCTCTCACACTCTCCCCATACGGCACCGGCACGGTAGGAAAAATAAATTGTGCTTCAATGAGGAGCCACCCATTGGCTCTTAGACACTTTTCCAAGTTGTCTGGCTCTATCCTCTGTTAATTGCCTTTGAGCTATTTTGTAACTCTTTGTAAATGGGAGGTAACTGTTACGTGCAGACTGTCTTGTTCAATAGAGTTTCCACTGACTTTCAAAAAAAACCCAAAAAACCACAGTTTTGTCTTCATTTGCAATTCAGTGTCTTTGCTCCATATGAATTTCTGCATTTTTTTCCTTTGAACCATTTACGATATCTCTGTGGTTGTCTCATTGATTTATGAGTAAAATAAAATCATTCACGTGTCCTTCTTTTCTTAACCTGTGTAAAAGTCATGCTTTTGCTTTTTTTCTGAAATCGTCTTTCCACGTCTTGCGTTTACTAATTCTGAAGGCACGTGGCAATGTGGCTATTTCATCCCACGCCGACTTTGCTTCAAACCGACAGTGCCTCTAAATCTCAGTTCCAAATTCCTGATGGAGAAAAGTGTGTTTGTTATGTGTCCAGCGGGCATCGTTCCACCCTGGCTTCAATTAAGTGTTTCCAGAGGGTGACGCCTACAGTGTGATAGGCTGGACACAGCCCAGGATGTTGGGAGAAGTTCTCAGGAGTGTGTACGTGTGTGTGTTTGTGCGTGCGAGTGTGAGCTCTTGGTGCTCAGCATGATTCTTGTACAGAGCAGATATTCAAACAAAAGTTCACCACAAATTTAAGGGCTGTAAAGTAACTTGTACATTCCTAATAGAGTTGGGTTGCAAAAGAGACCCTCGGGCCACTGCAGACTGGTACTGGTCCTGGCCTGTTAGGAACCGGGCTGCACAACAGGAGGTGAGTGGTGGGTGAGGGAGTGAAGCTTCATCTGTGTTTACAGCCACTCCCCGTCACTCACATCACCAGATAAGCTCTGCCTCCTGTCCGATCAGCTGCACCATTATATTCTCACAGAAGCACGGACCTTACTGTAAACTGCACACGCGAGGGATCTAGGTTGCAGCTTCTTACGAGAATCTGATGCCTGACGATCTGAGGTGGAGCCGAGGTGGTGATGCTAGCGCTGGGGAGCGGCTGCAAATACAGATTATCGTTCACAGGGGGGTTTGACTGCACAATAAATGCAATGCCCTTGAATCACCCCGAAGCCATCCCTCCCACCCTAGTCCGTGGAAAAATTGTCTTCCATGAAACCGGCCCCTGGTGCCAAAAACGGTGGGGACCGCTGCTCCAACAGGAATGAACAGCACCCTTTCGTTCATCTCACAAACTTTGTTAAATTGTGTCTGTCTTGCAGACCTGTTGCTGGAGGCTGTCCTGTATACCAAGGGAATACAGAACAGACACATGCCTCGCTGAAATTCAAATTAGTGTGTGATTAAGTGCTATGAAGAACTGCAGATAAAGGTCTGGAAGTGGAACAAACCACTTCTTCCTTGAGGGAATTAAATATTTATGGTATAGGTAGCATTCAGTGAGGACCTTCGGTAAGAGACAGACTGGAACATGTGGGGTAGAGGTGTAGTGGGGGGGCTAGTAGGGGCAGAGGAGGGTCCCCCGAGTTCCAGGTGGCAGGGAAGCCCGAGCAAAGGTTTCGAAGCAAGGAACTTTTGGTGGGAAGGGAAGTATCAGTAGTTTGGCCATGATAACAGCATTGCTCAGGCTGAGTGGAGGAACAGTCATGTTCCCAGGTAGGGATTGATTTACCTCCTCCAGGGCAAAACACGATCTTCCTGAGGCTCACAGCCAGACTTTGAGAGTGGACTTTTGGAACCACCTCAATCCAGGATGCTCATATCAGAACCTAACTGTAGTTAATTCTAGTGAAAAATCGTGTCTCTTCCAAGACAAAAGGGCATGTCATGGAGGCAAAGGGAAATTGGACCTCCCACAAGACAAGGATCAGAAAGTTTTAAGACAAAGTTTACTGTCCCTATGTGTTTTCTGTCAGAGCCAGACATCGTGGACCTACGATACAGTAGCTTCACGGTGTGTCTGGAAGGTCTCAGCTATTTCATTAATGCAGGTGAGATGCTACACGACACAGGAAGGGCAAGATAAGACTTTATTTACAAAAGAGCTAAGCATCTTTTTAATGTTTGACATCGTACTTTCCTCCATGGAACTTCCAAACCTGTGAATCTGATATTTAAAATATTATAAAGTAGACTGCAGTACATTATAGGAGAAACATATTTGAGACTTCTTATATCTCCAGAACCACATTCTTTAAACTATATGAGTTCTTTTGTTTGGAGTTTGGCACGTTAAAAATTATTTCCCATTTCCACCGGCTGTTTGTATCCTCCTGGCATTACAGAACAATTTATTGTTTATTTATTCTTTTACAATTCCTGAAATTGAGACAGTCATGTGAGAGCCTTTCCATCAACCTAGGGGGCAATTAGATTGCCGTGTTCACACCGAAGTATCTTAACACGAAATGTGAATCCTGAGGGCACGAAAGATTGAAAAGTGCCCTGGCAGGGGAAAAGCTTCTAGCAAAATTTCAATTATTCATTCAGAGGTTTGGAAAACAACAATTGCAACTTGCAGGTAAATGCAGCGTCGTCCCTAAACTTCCCCGAAGTAAGCCAGCAAAAGCCAAGGCACAGGATCTGAATTTAAATCAGCCTCTTTAATCCACAGCCGCATGGTTTGGGGATGAATGATGAATGAAACAGCCGAGAAGGAAGGATGGGAACAGGCAAGAGCCAAAGCTAATCCACCAGACCCGGTCCGCGGCTGAGGAAACACTGGGTGGAGAGTTAAAAGAAAAACTTGGACAGAGTCATTTTCTAACTTTATCATGTTTTTATTTCAAATGGATATTGTGGTTGTGAAATATACGTGGCCCCAAAATCTCTACATGTTGGAAGAAATGAGGGTGGAACTTGGAAGAGTCTGTGAAAATCGAGCAACCGTAATTCAGATTTTTCGAACTCACAGAACCAGTATTGTATTCCGTCATTTCGTTTCCTTTTATGTCCTCTTCAAATACATATTTTTTTAAGTCAAGAGAAAAAAATCTCTAGTAGGTAAATGTCAGTCTAAAAAAAGGAAACAAACAAAGAAAAGAAAAATAAATAAATAAATAAAACAAGGAAACAATGAAGCCAACCAAGAAGGAAAAATTGTTTTCTTGTTCTTTTCTTTTGGAAGGTGAACTGGTTGCCAGGGTTATAAACAACGTGTGAACATACTACAGGTGGATCTCCTTGTTGAACTAATTTAAAACACACCGGGTACTTGTTCTCGATGGGGGTTAAAACACAAGCCACGGAGATAATTTGTGTTTATTGTGGGCTTTTAACTTGATAGTCTATTTCATGTTTGTGGATCGTTCACCACTGGCTTTGTAGCTAGTATCTGCCTTGAAAGATGGCAACGCAGCGCTTGATGTTTCCAACGCATACACTCATCGCCGGATTCTGCGTCCTGCCTCCGAGGAGCCGCTTTTTCCATGCTGATAAACACTTGTGTGTGTGCCAACATATATTATTATTTAAAAATTTTTATTTTAACATGATTTTAAACTCCCAGAAAAGTTGCAAAAATAGTACACAGAACTCCTGTGTACATTTTATGTAGACTCACAAATTGTTTGTATTTTGCCTTATTTGCTTGCTCTCTTGTTTCTTTTCTCTCCTCCTCTCTCTCCCTCCTCTCTCTCTTTCTCTCCTCTCTCTTCTCTCCTTTTCTCTCTTGACCATTGATAGTAGGTTGCATACCATGATCTTTTGCTCCTAAATATTTCAGTGTTTGTGTCTTAAGAAGAACAAAGATATTCTCTCACACAACTATGATGCAATATTCAAAATCATTAACCTTGCTGAAGGGAAGCAAGGTACCAGCCGAAGTGAGACATTTCCATGTTTCCTTTCAGCTCTGAAAATATTTAAGAAAACGGGTTGGCCTTTGGAAAGTGAGAATGGATGAGAAGGGGGGTACTTGGGGGAATGAGGAGGTGAATATGGGAGGGCCTGGTATTATTTTTTTTCAGTGATGATTGGGAAATAAGAGGTGAGAACCGAGATCCTAGAGAGTTGAATGTGCAACTCAAGGTGGGGCGGTGGGAACATGAGCGTCTAATGCAACCATTCTACAGCCGATTTGCTTAGATTTTGTGTTAGTTGTCTATTGCTGCTGTGGCGTGGCAAATCACCACAAACCTAGCAGCACTGATTTGTTATGTGACAGTTCTGTAGGGCAGACCTCCAGGTGGGTGAGGTCTCACAGGTCTGAACTCCAGGTATCGACTGGTTCTGGGCTCTAAGAGGAGACTCTGCTTCTCATCTGACCCAGGACTCAAATCCCTGTTTTCTTGCTGGTTCAGCCAGGGGCCATTCTCAGCTTCCAGAGGCTGCCTACACTCCTTGGCTCGTGTGGTTACACTGAACCTACCTCAGTGATCCAGGAAAATATCCCAACCTTAAAGTCCATTGATGAGTAACCTTAATTGCACCTGCAAATTCCCTTTTCCAGATAAGGTAACATAGTCACAGTCCTAGGGGTTACGGAGTGGAAACGTCTCAGGAGTCAGGATTCTGCAGACTCCAGAATCCTGCCTGACCATATGCAGTAAGTACTGGTGGTTGTTTTAGAGGGAAAATATAAATGCAGCCGGGATCAGAACTTAGTGATGGATTGCCAATCAGAGAAGAATGGGAATCTAAAGTTGAAGCCACTAGTTAGATTGAGAGTCAAACTGGGTAACAAAAACAATAAGACATTCTCTCTTCAGGGGAGTTGAGATTAGTTGGTAAGCTGGCGAGTGGATATAATTATTTCATATAAAGGTGGGAGATTTTCATATAAAGGAAAAATTACACAGGAATGATCCAGGGAGAATTCCCTACTCACATGTTTGCTGCTCTTTTGTTTTCCTCCAAGGAAAAAGCTAAACCGGATCTGATCAAGGAGGTGATGGAGACTTGGCAACTCCTTCGTACCCCCTTGTAGGGGGCACACTTGGGACACATGCTCTACCTAGAGCGAGTTGTGAGTGTGAGAAAACCATCGATGGCCACATTCTGTGCACTTTCCACGCAAGCGGAGCGTCCAGGTATGTCTCAGTGTACAAGGACCCTCCGCAAATCCCGCGGCTAAAGGGATCTTAGAGATGGGTCTCTGTCCCGCACCAAGCCAGGCCGTTCATTCGCCTGCCGGAATCTTAACCGAGATTCACCTCGATTTTATAATTGTGTCTGCCTGAGTTTTCTTCTCTTCCCACTTTCAAAATAACCGCTTCATTTTGTCACGGGAAGTTCTGCTTCAAGGATATATGAATTTTTAAAACTTGTCTAGAGATGCGTTGAGTGTCCTTAGAACAAAGAAGGTGAACAAATTGCCTTACTTTTTTTTATTTTTGGTGCAGCCCATCAGCCAGACTTGTTCAGAACCCAGAAAGAAGATGCTGTGGGGAGATGGGGTTGGTAGAGGCCACAGAGAAGCATCTCACAAGTTTCAAAGAGGATTTAAAGTTTCCCACAGTCTGGAACTACTAAAAATAAAAAGAAGACAGTTTTATTAGAATTTTATCTTCATTTCTGTGACTCCCTCTAGATAAAGTGCTGAGACAAAGATATCGGTTCTGTGTACAGAGAATGTATACTAAACCTCTGCTTGATCCAGCTACGTACAAAATTGCCAAACTTTAGACCAGAAACTTCCTGAGAAAGGTATTTGAGAAAAGTTGAGCTTAAAATTGAACTATATATACACACACTCATAAAATATATGCATACAATATATAACGTCTGCCTCTTTCTCGGTAGAAAGATTTATAATGTTATAAATTATTATAATGCTATATATGTTATACATTGTATAATTATCATATTAATATATAAGAATGTATGTATATAACATGCTTTGTATTGTATTGTTATCTATAAATTATAAATGTAATTTATTTCATATATATGACATATATGTACATACATGTAATGCTTCGTGTGCATACATAGGCATGCACATATATATATATACATGCACATACATACATATGTCATTTGGATATATCTAGCATTATGAAAGGCAATGCCTGTCCCAATTTTTCACTATTTGAGATAGCCCAGGTTCTGAACAGATCATCTTTGAAACCATTTACGTATCACTTATATAAATGTGTAAATAACTGTCCAAGGAATTGGGCTATTAAAGAAATTAATTTTTCTCCATGCCAGGGCTATATCCTTAAATTCTGAGTCGACAGCAAAGAGAAAGAAGTACTGGAATTTTCCCCGAAGATATACTGACTATTCGACCCTGTAGGTCCACATGCAATATCTTTTCACACTTTCTGCAGGGGATGCTTTATTGACGTCGAAAAGAGTCTTAGGTCTGTGGACTTCACTCTCCCTTTACACTGCGTTGCCTCGGTCGTTCTCTGATTGTTTTCTCTGCTGGGTGAAGCAGCCCTGTGCAGACAGCCCAGTGTCACCCAGGGCCGGCTGGGACCCCGGGCAGAGGGACTCGCAGGTTACGTGTTGTCCCCCGTCCCTTGGCGTCCCACAGAGAGCTGTCCTTGTACCAGGCAGCAGGACACACTGTGATTTGTGCTCCAGAGTGACCCACAGCCCTGCCGGTTCTTTCTTTTTCACAGGGACGCTGGGGAAGGGGTGGGGGGTACCCGAGTGAGATGGGACGAGGCAGGTATTTACAGGGCTCTGCTAGTGGAGAACAACGTCTTGCTCTGGGTGCCAGCCCTGAGACCCAGTTCCTTGTCACTGCTGCCCACTGAGGGCCTCTCTCTGTGCTGTCCCGGAGATAGCCGCTTTATCCCTCTACCTAAACTTATATAATAAAAAGGGATTAAGAGAACTTCTGTTTTGTTCCTTTAAAAATACTCCTCATTAGTAACAATAATTACCTCCCCCGTTACCTGCGAGAGGGCTGGAGTAGAGCATTCCTATCCAACGCAGGCAGACATTGTAACTCACTGTGAAAAGCGGCTAGCCTAAAAGAGTGCTAGTCATTTAATTTATGTTAAAATGGAATATATAGCGATCTTGGAGAGGAGAGTGTAATCTCCATGCAAGATGTCTAAACCCTTATGCATCTGGTTATAAATATTAAAATCGCCTTATAATGCAACCGTAATGTGGGCCCGCGGGGGAGAGAATTAGAGGGAAAGCAAAAGAGGAAACAGCGATACTCCCTTTCATATAATTATTCTGCTTTCCAGACTTAATTTGATATTATGCATTGTTTTCTCATAACGTGCAAAATTATTTCATTTTCTTTCCTTATATCGTTCCGAGCTGACATGAAAACTCTATTGTCTCTCATCTCCTCTTTTGAGCCAAAGAAGCCAAAACTTGCTACCCCCGAAGTTTGATTTCCTCCTGCCTTTGTGTTTTCATCCTAGGATTTACTGTTTTGTCTTTTCTTCTGCAATCTAAATCCGTCCTCTCTGGAAACACATGGCAACTATGATAAGTGCCGGTACGGTGACTTTCTATCCTTGCTTTTGGGATCATGCTGTACTTTTCTGTCCTCACTGGGTTTTATATCAGTGACCTCACGCATTCATAAACGCACACGTGCTGGCATGTGTGTGCAGCTTTGATGTCCTGGTACGAGGTAAACTCCTGAAGGACTTATAATTTCTCTCACAGAGCACTCACAGCATAGGGAACTTTGAGTTCCTTGATGCAAAATGCAGAGTCTATTGCAGATCATACATGCCTGATTCATTCAACACATATTTACTAAGCACCTACTATGCGAAAACATTCTATAGCAATGTAGACAGAAACAAAAGTCCCTGCCCTCCCAGAGCGAATACTGCTGTGTGTGAGCGGGAGGATGGTTTTACTCACAGAGGTGGAGATAATGTAGGTTTCAACTACACATCCCCATTTGTTCCACTGCTCCCAGGCAGGCGGTGACCTGAGGTTTGTAAGCGTGCTGGTACATGACGCCTTTGCGTCCACGTTTTCATCGCTGCTCTTGAGTTTGCTCACGATTCACAGCCTGTCGTGACTCTTTGTGATTTCCTTAGCTCTCTTTTTCTTCTATGGTTTTCTTAGCCCTACATTTCCAGGTCTCCTGGGGATTAGTAAATATTTTATGTAAAAAACAGACACGATTTCCTTGTTTCAGAGTGGGAATAAAAAGTGCTCAAAATATACCTCAACTGTCCACATTACGGCACATCCCACCGTAACTTATTAGCCAGGCGGTGGGGTGTGCAAGGGAGAGATGCCCAACATGGGTTAATCATAAAAGGAAGCAGAAACGTAGGGTCTCATAGAGCCAGAAGGCTCAGGCCAAGCTGAACCCAAGAGCCCTGAAAAGCACCGATGCTTCCTTCTGTTCTTTCTGTCACAGTGGCCCATGCGTGTGTCCTCCTGCAGAGATGGTTCCTCTGCGTTGTCGGAAAGTCGACCTCTGGCAGCTCGAAGCCACCCCCCTCAACACGCGGGGACCCTAGAAGAAGATCCGCTCACCCTCAGCGTCCGTGCACAGCACTCCTCTGAAGGACACTGGCTGGACCTGCTGAAGCAATGTCCCGCCCTCGGGACCAAAGAACGTAGTCAGAGGAATGAGCCCCCGTGGTTAGCCGGGTCCAGCTCCCTGTGCATGGGAGGCAGGCAGAGCCTACACCTGGGCGTCCCACCAGGGCTCATGGCACATCGAGCAGTAGATGGGAGACAGGTAGACACCTGCGCCTGACAGATCGACCAGAGCCACGTAGATTCGAGGGACAGCCGTTTCTTAGCAGGAAGAGGGTGGGGACGTATACGGCAAACCTATACCTACTCCCCATTTCTCCCGTCCAGAGTGAGCACGTCACTAGGTTCACAACGGTAGGCTCTGTAGTCAGACACCCATGTGCAGCACCTGTTCCAGGTAACTCCGCCTCCACGAGCCACTCTGTGTTTCGACGCAGGATGTGCATGCAATAGACCTTCTCAGCCTCGTACCACAAGGATGAGAAGAGACAAGAGGTGTTGATCAAAGGATACGAAGTGTCGGGAAGAATAAGTTCAAGGGATCTATTGTACAACCTGACGACTATAGTCAATAACAACGTATTCTATACTTGAAAGTTGTTAAGAAGGTAGATTTTTAAGTGTTCTCACTGCAAAAGAAAAGTGTGTGAGGTAACGCAAAAGTTAATTAGCTTGATGAGTACATATTTCAGAAGATTATGTTGTGCACCATAAATATATAGCAATTTTTATTTGTCAATTTAAAACATAATAAATCAGTTTTTAGAGAGAGACACTTGTTATAAAGTGAGTGGCACATGGTTGAACATGGACTGTATGTTCATTTAATATTAAGTCTGATTAATCAATGCACTGCTGACGACCTGACACCCTTGAGGCATAGACCAGCTACTGTGACCGCTCTTAGGAGGTGGATGTTCTTTCAGTTACTGACTCCGAATCCTGAAGTGTTTATAATTACGCATGCGAAAATGGAAGGCAGAGAAGCTATTCATCCTTATCCTAGCAATGAAGAAGACAGTGGAAGAAAGTGAGTTTTCTGTTTTCCTTGGCATAACCCCCCTGACTAACCCTAAACATCCCTCTCATGTTATAAGTGGTCCCTAGTAAATGTCCCCTCCCACGATGGTCGGTCAGTGGCGTTTTCCTCTGAAAGTATGATTTGGTGCCTTCCGCCTCGAAAGCTCAACCCTTTATTTGTCTTCAATTTGCTTGCGTTAGATTTCAAGGAAATGTTCTATGGCCCTAATAGACCAAAGTGATATGCACAACAGTGACCACCTCTGACTGTTTTTTAAACTGTTGGCGTATTTCCTTGTAGCCTTTGCCATTTCTGTCTGGGCCCTACAGACGGGTTATAAGAAAGCCCAGATCTTTCTCCTGGGCTTGCCATTTCTTTCACACTTGCATATTTAGTTTTCTTGGTATAAAATGTACATCGTGAGCTCTGACAGTCTTGTGGAGACTTTATGGAACACGAGAGACAATCTTGTGTTTTCGGTCCATTCTATGTAAAGTTTCTCTTGTACTAGAACAGAAAAGTGCACAAACGATAAGGGTCCACATTTTCTCTTTAGTCAAAAATGTTTGCAGAACCACAATTGACCACATTGGGAATGACCCGCTTTCTCAGGGCCGCTCAGGTGTTTGGAAGTGTGATCTTCACCCTACCTCGTTTTGACTCAAACTTGAGAACCAGTTTTTTAGTTGACTCTGAGATTGGATTTGCAAATATTTTATTCATCATTCTCTCACTTGCTCCTCTTCTCTCTACTTCACTTTTTTTTTTCTGGGCTTTTCTATTCTACTCGCCCAACTGCGCTCAGAGAATGTGAGTAATTACTACTTAGCGGCAGAAGATTGACCCGTGTCTTCATGAGGAGGCCTGGGTGCTATGTTCAGGCAGATTCCGATCCCGCTAATGAGGACACAGTAAACATCACTTCATTTGCGAGTTCATACCCTCCTTCGCACGTAAGGAATGACACGGCTTTGTCATACTGAGCTATTTCTCACCGTGAGATTTCCGAGTTCCGGTAGGAAACTTTGACATAGACAAAAAGGGCACAAATTTACAATATAATTACATTTCCTATTACAATTAGGAGGCAGGATAATGATTGAAGCAGATTAATCTTTATATAAATGCTTTAAAACTACATCTCATTTTATGTAAGATGGCTGTTTAGTAAGAACGTTTCACCAAAAATAGAAAAACGTAGGCTACATTGAAACTAACAGTATTTTCTTAGATGTAGGGATATTTTAATAATTTCTATGAACTATGCCATCATTGACAAATATTCGCAATTAATTTCACCTAGGATATAAACACCCAAAAATTCACTCACCACTGGTTTTTCAACATTCAAAATGAGCTTTTCTCCATTTATAGTGCTAGCAGGAAAGGCGATTCACCCAAATTAAGACTTCCTTGCATTGGTTTAATATACCTCATCTAGCAGAGAACAGAACTAATCTGCTTTAAACCAAAATTAGGGCATTATTTGGATCAGAAACTAACAGTTCAAGAGCTTCCTTGATTCTAAATTCAGCTCTGCGTACAGCAACGTTGGTGCTCAAAGCCCATTAAACGGTAATAAAATGTTTCGTGCTATACAGTGGGGAGCGAAGGTACACTCCGAAGCTTGTGGTGGAAGACGATTCCAAGCCTGCCATTACATCTGGTCGTATTAATCACGGTGCTTCCTCATCTCCTAATAGCGCATGGAAAGACATCCGGGACATCGTTGGGTCATAGATTTGGATAAACTGGATTTTCCTTTGGATTTTTTCCTCATTCCTCAGCAGAACCTCAGGCAAGAAGCAATTTCCTGAGCTCATTTCCTCCCCTGTAAAATTAGGGCACGGGAGTTAGACACGTGGTCCTCAGCGTGGTGTCAGAGGGGTGGTGGAGGGCGCAGAGATTTGGATTCCAAGGTTTTTGTTGATGGGAAAGGACCCAGGTGGCCCAGATCCGTGGAGAACCCTGGAGTCTCTAATATTGTCCTCTCTCCAATGACAAGAGTGACTGGTGGATACAAGAAGCCGTAGCTAAAACCTGCTCCATCTAAAGTGAAACAGAACGAAATACAGGTGAAAGGAGACACAGGTGTGTCTCAGCACCTAATGCAGCCACAATTCCACGTGGTTTTGTTTTTCCCCTTCAACTCTGAATGGAGGAAGGCTTGACTAATATAAACACGTTTCCATAGCTAGGTGCTAGTGCCAACAGACCCATTTGCCAAATTTTAGGACCTGTTTGAGAGTTAATCTGCTGGTGGATATATAGGATAGATTTCACCATCTTAAGAAGTCCCATTCATGGTTAAAAATTCAGTTTTATAACTTTTGAAATCTATAATCTCATATTGTTGCAATGTACGAGCTGCTTCTTGATCAATGGTATTATTTAACCTTTTGAATCTTACATTCAATAATATTTTTAAGCCTTAATGTTTAATGGAGAGTTTTGAAAGTATGCCATTATAAATCAGTTGCTTGGTAACCTGGATTATCTCGCTCCGTGTTCAAGTGACATTTTGTGTCTGAATAAATTCTTCCATGGAAACAAATGTAAGAATACTAAACAGCGTTAAACGTCTCAGAAAGTACATTGCACTGAAAAAAGAAAAAAAATCAGCCCCCATATTATTCTATTAATAAACATGCGAGATGTTGATATCATAGCACATAGAATGTATTGAATGAGGAAAATGTATGTTTCAAAAAGTGGCTCATGCTCATTCTCAATGGAGATTCAAAATAGTTTAGCTTTTCATTTGGACAAGGAGAAAAAAAAAAAAAGCAAAGACTTCAAAGAAAAGCACACCCTAAATCAAGTGTCTACATATTCAGGTAAAGAAGGTAAGAACATAACAACGTATTTGTGGAGTAGATGTCACCATTCATGAAGTCACTTGTGTCAATGGAAGACTTTATTCAGATGGGTTGGATGCCAATAGCTACTTTTATTGACAACCTACTGTGTCTGGTGGACTTTGCCTAAACTGTTGTTAATCTTTACGGCCACCTGCAAAGTGAATTTTATCGCATGTGTTATAGACAAGAGAAAATGGAGCTTGCAAGACAACAGGCACTTGTTGGACGTCCCGAAAAAGGTGGCTTGTTTTCTAAGACCTGGACCACATCACAAGCGGATGCCACCTGTGGTCACGTTACGCAGCAGACTGTGGCAAGAGAGTGTGACGTCGAGAAGGTAGGGTGTGACTGTACCACAGACCCTTGAATGGATATGAAAGGATTGTTCAGTTCTGATGAACTCCGCCAACAAATGTAACCAATGCAGGAATATAGCTAATATCCCTTGATTGTCACGCCCAAGGATTCTGGTGAGATACTCCTTCAACTGGTATTTATGCATCCTTTTTCATTCTCTTTGCAGGAATTCATCCATTCTTCATTCACTCAACACATGTATATTAATATTCTTACATTGGCTTATTAGTATTCTTCTCTTTCTGCATGGAGCTAAAACAAAGATTTGCTGTAAAAAGGGAGATTTTTCTTCAATGGCCACCAATCCTTTCCCTGCTACAGTGCTAGTGTCTCGCCAGGTTTCATTAATGCCAGTGTTGAAGTTCTTCAATCACGAGCCTCTCTGTTCCAGCTCTGAGGCCAATTTACTCCTCGTGTGTGTGAAACATAACTTTTAGTCCTTTCTGCAGCTAACAAAGTAATGCACTGACTGTGTGCACCCTGACACTTCCATCTTATCGTGTCATTATTTTGAAATTATTTTCTTGGAACACTGTTTTGAGTGTTTCGAGGATTCAGTTAGCAAATGTGAATTTGGAAAGCCAACACATGCTACAGCAAGTTGGAAAAGGTATATTTGGTGCGTAGTGGAAATAAAATGAGCACAGGGAAGGTTTTCCCCGCCACATGACAGACCCTATGTGCCAGTTTTATGTATCATACCATCTTTACTTGCAGTGGTTGAGAGATCCCGGCTTACCAAATCACAAAAAAGTTTATGGAGATTTATTTAAAAATGAGGTGAGGTCCCAGCTAACTCAGGCTGTATGATGAAGCATCATTCCACTTGGGTGGAAGGGAGTGCAGTTGCTGGGCTGGAAGCCAGGGCTCCAAATAATTGTAATTGTAGATGAAATAATAATTATTTGAGATCGCTTGCTAATCAGTGAAACCATGGAAGAGGCTGCTGACAAGTGCTAGCAAGGTAATTAAAGTGAAGCACTGTATTTGCATACATTTACACTTTGATCATTGTTTGCAAGATTCCTTCTCTAGAAATAGACTTGGCTTCTTTGAAGATGCACACTGAATCCAAGAGAAGGAAAGAGTAACTGCAGTGCATCAACAGTGCCTTAAAAACCCCACAGAGAACCCCCTCACCTTCCCACATGGACAATTATCTAAAGACTCAATTGTAAGATCAGGTTTACCTTGTGTTTTTATACAATTGTTAAATATAACTAATTAACAATTGCTCTTTGGCATCTTCAATAAATTGAAGTTGGGAGCTTTGCAAACATTTCGATGTACCTGTCACGACATGTAATTATTGATCATATAAAAGGTCTTGTATTCTCTGCACACCTGTTGAATGGTCTAGTCTAACATTTATGCAGACCTGGGTATTACCATTTTAAAATCAGGAGTCAAATAGTTCACATTAAGTGAACATGATATCGTTTTGTGTCTGATTGGAACTCCAGTTTTACCAAGCTTAGCATGTGGATTTCAAATTTCAAGAAAGCTTAATGGAAGAAGAACTCTCCTGAGAATACCCCATGTGAAAATATTTTAGAGATAGCATCGTGGCGTTTATAATCTGAGCATGGAGTATGTGGTACAGACCATATGATATTGGACAAGTCAATTTACCTTTCTGTTCCTTAATTTCTTTATTTAGAAAATTAAAGAATTGGCCCTAAATACACAGACACCACTGAGATCTCTTCCAATGCCCATAGCCAGCAATAACCATGGCAATGACTTACACACACTCACACACACACACACACACACACACATAATCATTCTAAAATTCTTTTGGTTTGGTTAACAAATGAGTTGCAATTTATAATTTATTTAAAATCTATTTTGTTCTTGTAAATAAATTTTTCAGCACTAACCCTAACCAGGAATCATTTTACAAGAGTGGAGCTTTGCAAATGAACTTGAGAGGTGCAGTATCCCAGTGGACAATGGGCGGAATGGATGTGACAACAGCCCTCTGACCTGCCACCTGTTTAGCAAGCAGTCCTGAAATCTAAACCACAACCTCTGGAACAGCCATCCCAGAAAGACCAAGATTGGGAGCAGTTTCTGCCAGCTTTCCTGTTTTTTTTGTGCCCTCTTCCAACTCAGAACTAAACCAGAGAAAGTGAAATATGCTCCCCAAACCAATGGGGACATGCCCCACTTCCCATTATCTCCCCTGTAGTCACCTCCCCACACAAGCAACCTCCAATTCCAACACACCTAGAACCTTTCACTTTTTCACTATGAAGTATTCCCATGCCACACTTGCCTGTCAGTCTCCACCAAATGCAAGTGATGATGGCTAACTCCCTGGCTATCGCAAGCTCTGACTAAAGAACTTCTGTTCTCATCGCAGGGAAAAGGGGAGAGCTTCATTCATTTCTGCAAACCTGAGGTGGTTTTGAATACAGAAGAACACTGCAGGCACAGGCTGAATGCAACGCCACAATTGTTATTGACGCAGGTTAATTTCCATTTTGCACTGTAGATATTTCTCTTGGGGGGCTATAGGGAAGAATCATGGTTTAACTTCTCAAAGAATGAAAGAGTAATGTTTTTTGCTTGTTTGTTTTATTAATCATTAAGCACCACTTTTCTAGAAAGCCCAGTCTTTTTTTTGGTGGTGGTGTTTTTTCTCCGGTATATCTGAAAAGCTGTAGCAGAAATTTCAGTTAGCAAGGCCAAGCGGGAACTCAGGGAGTTGAGGGAGAAAAGTAGAAAGTGACTCGTCAGCCATTTCGAGAGTTGATTTTGTATAGAAACAAGCTCTGAGGGTGATCTATAATACCTTCCCAGAGGAAATTTTCGCAATTGGGAGGCAATTTATCAGATGGTTTTGGAGAAAGGATGAGATGAGGGAAAGTATGGACAGCTGAATAGGAGCTTTTCTCTGCAATTTGCTACATCTAAGTGGTGCCAACAGGAGATCAAGGTATTTAACGCCAGGAGTTTTTGTGCAGGGTTATTCTGTCTGGGTTTTTATTCCGCTGCATCATGGGGTCCTAGGCATCGACCTCTGAAAGCTTTCTCTCTTGTAACGTGGATTCTTACCTGTGGGCCTGTGTAAGAAGAGGAACAGACGGGGGAGCACTCCGGTTAGCCATGTGTGATGTCTTTGGCCATCCAGGTTTCAGTGAGGAACTAATGAAGGCCCTTTGGTGCTGTCTGTTCTAAGAGACAACCCTTGGTCTCTCCAGGAATTCCGCCAAAGCAGGATGGGGGTGCTTTGAAGCAGCCAGTCATTGTACGGTTTAATTCTAAGGCAATTTAAGCAAAAGAGACTCAAGAAGAAGTTGTGAATTTGATCCCCGGGAAAGGAAAAAGACAGACAATGTTTCTGAAAATAAAAGCTTTTGAACATAAAATAGAGAAATTGCACGAAAGCAATCTTCTGTGTTTGATGGCAATTTCCGTTTCTGTTTCAACCACTTCTTCAGATAAAATTACAGTGGCGCTGCCTTCCTGTTTAACCAGTCTCTGGGCACAAAGTCACCCAAAATCTTCCGATACTGACAGCCTTTGAAACATTACTTGCAGAAAAGGCACCTCTAAAACATAGTTATTTTGTATTTCTTTATAAAAGGAAATGCCATCAGGTCTGTATCCTCCTGGTAACCACCCTACCATCTAACATTGAAGGTGGATCAGAAAGAAAGGGCATTCATTGTCCAGCCTCTTACAATAGCCAGACTGAGCTCTCTTTGGTTACATTTTCTGGTAAGCAGGGCAGGAAGTTGGGGCATGTGTCCACTGATTCCTGTATCTGATTAATTTGAGAGTGGTAGGACTATGCTAGGACTTTAACTTCCTAGCATACACGTCTGTGGGCTGAACTGGAGCAAACTCTGGAACCAGGTAGAGGTTGTCAGAGGCGGGGCAGGGGCAGGGCCCATGGAGCTGTCCACTACAGCGGTGCTGAAATCAGTCGCTACAGGGAGCGTCCCGGTGTGAGACGGGGCTCGTGCTGCTTCGTTCTGTTCTATGAGATAAACAAATTCTGTTTTGGAAAGCGTCATAAGGAAGGGCAGTAAGGTTTAGTATATTCATAGAGAAGTTAGTTATCTGGTTTATTTGGCAAGACATAACACAAGAACAGTGAGCCTGGATTTCAAAGTCATAGAGTTCAGACTTTGTAGTTGAGGGAGGCTTAACATAAGGGAATGCTATCTTAGAAGAGATTGATCATTATTCTAATCATCAAAAATGGGAGTCGGCTTTATCTCTGCCCCTCTCGTGCTCTGTTAAATTTAGCGTTCCAAGCAGAAGAATGAGCAGGAAAGACAGACAAGGTGAGACAATGACTCTGGTGGTTTTTTTGTTTTGTTTTGTTTTGTTTTTTGGTTTTTTTGCTTTTTTCTGAGAGAGAGAGAAGGACCCTAGTTTTGTGGAAGTTCATGTTACGGTGGAATCAGATTACAGAGAGTAATAAAGGCCTGAATGGGAAACTTGAAATTAACAAGTCTTAAAGCTCAAGTGTGAAGGGAATTTATTTTGACTGAGTTAGATTAGTTTATAAGTGCCTTTGATTGAGGAAAAAATAAGTGCTGGTTTTTAGTTTTTCACTAATAAAAAATGTATGAACCCTGCTGACTTCTTTGATCAAAGGTACTTTCTACCAACTCAGCTCTTTGGTCACTCACAGAATGACCAATTAGAGAACCACCGGCCGGCATACATGCCCAGCAATGCCGTACCATGAACGTTTTGATGCTCTGTCGATTTGAGTGACCACCCCATTAAAATACAAGTGTAGGGGATGAGAAACACACGGGCTTTTCCCTAGAGTTATAAAATCATTTGTCATTGTCTATCTGGTGGATTTATATACTGACCCAGGTGTATGATTCTGAACGCAATTCCACCAAAGTACTAAGTGCATTGTCACCAGCAATCTAGAAAGAGAAGCAACACCGTAGAGCCCACATCAACAGAACAGCCCTGAAGGAAAACCAATTGCTGAGATGAAGGTCACGGCTGAGGGATACGACGCTTGTACTGTACGTATGAGTGTGGTGAGTTTAAAGAGATTTGTCTGTCGGTTCGCCCTGAGATAGCTTCCTTTGCCTTTTAAATGGAATTACCGTATTACCGATTTTATACCCGTTATATTCTATTTTTGTGGTTCTCAGATGAAAGCTTTATGTATTTTATACTTGTTTTGTTAACAAATACATTTATTTAGCTTTTTGTTTATTTATTGACGTATCCTATCCCCAAAGTTACACAGAGCATTAGATAAGAAAGTGCACCTTTCGGTTTCCCGGAACATGCCGCACATTCATTAGCGCTGGGCTTGTCTGAGGGTTGGCTAAGTGTTCTATCACCGCTAGCTGTCGATACTGTCTTCTGTATCGATTTCCACTTGACGTGCTTGTCTCTGCAGCACAGAAAAGGATCTTGGCTCTTAATTTTCTATTCGGTTTGCATTTACAGAGTGTCAATGGGGTGCTAGGCACTTCCACACGGCTTATCTGTGCCCTTTCGGCATTTTAGACTTGCATCCATTGTAGCATAATGACACCGTCTTATTATTACTCATCTCTGCAGCTCTGTGTCTGAGAGCCTCTCAACTCTGCATAGGGAGAGGCCACATGGCATTTATTCTTGCGTCTTTCTCACCTCATCTATCTCCCCAAAGTCTGTGTACACAGATCCACACGTCATACCCACTGCATTTCTTGACTAGCACGCTCTCAATTACCGTTTGTCAAACGACTTGGATAATGGAACCCCAAACAGAATATGTCCCTTCCTCAAGCTGTTTATAATCTGATACAACAGTAGTAGACAATAACGTGTCCAGTTAGGGATGTGAATACGCCACTCATTTCGCTTAGTCTGAACAGGCTAGGGGAAAGATGTCAGAGAAAAAAAGAGTGATCTGTAAGATGATTCCTTTACAGGAAGATGAATTCATTGCCATTCTGCTTATGGGATCTATCTTATTGTATTTTCCATCTTTAATTTCCTGTCAGTCTCATGGGAATGCTTCCTGCCTTGGGAAAAAGTGCCAAGCATCTTCGATCCATCAAGCTAACACCCGGCAGACCCCAGACAGTGTGTCTGTGCAGACTTTGGGGAATGGTACACAACCTCCCCTGCAAGTCAGACCTGGACGTCAGCCAGCATCTGCACTCCTCCCCAAACCACTAAGCCAAGACCCAATTTCTGCAAGAGAGGGACAAGCCTTACTCAGACTCCCTTTTTCCTGAACTTCATAGCACCTCTTGTTGATATTCCATGCTCAACCCTCTTCTTTTCACTAGTTCCTTCTAATGTGAGCCATGGCTTTGCAATCCTATCGTGCATTTTTTTATAGTGGTTCATATTAAGAATTGGGAGTGCCTCGCAGAGCCCTGGATAGAGGGCAATTTTCCAATAAACAGCTATCTGTGGATAGCCCTTAGTGTGTGAGTTACGAGTTCTAGCAAAAGACAAGATTTCCTTTGCATAATTATAAGGAAATGAGGTGCTGAACCACTTTGGAAATTCTTTGGGTTCTCTGTTTTATGCTTAAAGTATAGTCCACATTAACTAATTTTAAATATTCTGAAGTTGAAACTTCTGGAAGAGAACTGATGTGTATAATTGTGGGAGGAGTTTATAACAACATTCTAACATACACAGGTTAGAGCTGTGATATCTCAATGTACACGGTTACATCCAACTTTGGAATAAACATCAGTCTGATGCCCTCATATAGGGGTTGTTAACCTGCTATCATGGATAAACTTTAGCGGGTCTATGAATCCCATGATAGTGTGTGTGAAATTATGTACGTACATCTGTGTGTTTAAAGGAGCCACATACTTCATCAAATTCTTGAAGGGATCTATTTCAAGACTATGCAGAGGATATCACCCATTGTGGTTCCAAAGAGACCTGTTTGTTCTCTGGGATGATTCTAGAGGTTTTAAAAAAAATGCCACCACAATTTGTTCAGGACACCGTAGATCTCCTCGGAGCAGGTTTGATCTCCAAATGTTGTTTAGAGTCCAGCCTGTCTGTTCAGTAGTTCCAGCAGACTTTAACATACATAGCAACACTCAAGGTTGGAAGGGCTCTTTGGGGACTGTAGGCTGGCTTTACAATCATCCTGCCACGAGGAAGTATGATTTTTGCTACTAGGAAGTAGCAGAGTCTTTCAGCATTCTTTGCCACTAGCAAAAATCTCTGAATTATCCAAGTTGTCAGCTGGCTGTGCTGACCTGTCAGTTCACAAAAGGGTGATTATAGGAGGTGTTAGTCAAAGCTTTGCTTTTTCTCTTTTTTGAACTTCTCCTCCCTGGGCTATAGCTCACCCCCCTTTTTTTTGTTTTCAAATTCTTCTTTAGAACTCAGTTCTGCAGAGAAGTTTCTCTTGGAAGAGTGGGGCTCCCTTAAGACATCCGTGATGGATTGGTAAGAACGCAGACCTTATCCTGCTGTTTTCCTGTGCCCGACTCAATTCAATTTCACCAGACAAGCTATTTTTTTTTCTACCTAGCACCTCTTATAGATAATCACTTTGCTATAAATTATGACTATATGATTCATAAGAGCTTAGCATTGTTCATTTTGGAGATGGGCCGGTGATTAGGCATGGCAGTGATTAGAGCGCATTTTGCAAATGCAAATAAATGCTTTGTGTGTTGTAGGGTACAAGGCATAAATCAAGACCACTTTTCAAACACCAGACATGGGCCTTTAAAAATTTGTCAAAGGCAAGAGCAATTACGTAGTAAGAACTTAATGGAAAGAAAAAAATAACCACACCTTCTACAGTCAAAAACACTGGTGGGAACCAAGTACCCCTGATACTAAATTGGAGTTCTTCAAGCGTAGTCAGAGACTGAGTCTTGGAACACTTTTACGGGTTGAGTCAAAACTGTGTAGATGATAATGATGAGGTGATATCTGCTTTCTTCCCGTTGGGTTATCATCGAACTGATAGTGTCAAAGCAGTGCAGGCTAAAATCATTCAGTGACGCTAAACCGTGCTGGTTGTCACAATATCCTTCCCCACTATCCCCTGGTAGTTTATAAAAAGCCAACTTCAACGAAGAATGTCCTTGATGAAGCAGAAAATACTTTTTATTATTTATTTATTTATTAAACCTTTAACCCTGGGGCATATGTCTTCTCCGTGTTTGTTCTGACAAGGTAGTAAATATGCACAAAGTGATTCTTCAGATACCAGAGTGGCACACTTGTGTGTGTGTGTGTGTGTGTGTGAAGGGTACACTTGTGCAACTATGTCAGTTGTGTGCGAAGTTGCCCACTTTTTTCCTGGCATACCATTTTTGCTCGAAATAATGACTACTAGGTGAGCTATTGCACTTCAGATTTGAGGATCTGGAAGAGGTTTTCTTGAAAGTGACCAGAGCGAGTTGGTCATTCCAACATATATGTCAAGGATAAGTTACTGACAATAACTGTTGTCAATGATAACATTGCGCAACTTCCCGATACTTCAGGACTTTTCTGAGGAGATTAATTGTGATACTAACCAGGGAAATATTTTCAGTACTACATAATAAAATGTGCAATTATTTGGAAGATCTGAATAACTTAATGAAACAGTATTTTGTAAATAGAAAATGTATCATGCTACAAAATCATGCATGGCTAAAAGATGCATTTAATGTACAAGATATATCCATGGATTTTAATACAACAGCAGTCAAAGAGACCATGAATATTGATGACAGATTTCAAATTTCAAAATAATCTTTAAGAAAGTATTCTTTTTCAGAGTTGGAATGTAGTATCAAAGAAATATGAAAAGGCTATTAAAATGCTTCTGACTTTTCCAACTACATATCTGGAAAGGACTGGATTTTGTTCATATACTGTAATCAAAATACCATAAGCAGAAGATTAAATGCTGGAGGAGATATTAGAATCCCACCACTTTCTATTAAGTCAGATATTAAAGTGGTTTGCAAGAGTGTAAAACAATAGCACTCTTCTCACTTTTTAATTTTGCTTTGTAAAATGTGTTTATTTTTCTATAAACATGTTATTTATGCTGTAACATGGCGTTACGAAGTCAATATTATACAAATGGCTCAGTTTTCATTTCCCATGTGGTAAATAAGAATAAATGTACCCTCTGGAGCTCTTTGGGGTCCTCCACAATTTTTAAGGATGTGAAGGGCTTCTGGGACTAAAAAGTTTGCATTTTAAATAGTGATCCTGAAGCAGAGATGATTATTAAAATCAACAGGGGAGTTTTGCACATATGTAATCTTTGGCTTCATCTCCTTAAAGTTCTCATCCTGGGGTGGAGTTCAAGCCAAATGTCATCTATAGTCAGGGCAGTCACTGTAATATTTAGATGTGTGATTCATGTGATGAACTTTGAAAATCAAATCAAAATCATATACTGTACTGTGTTTATTTTAAACTCTCAAAGTAAATGCCACTTTATGTTTTCTATACTACTGGCTTTTAGATTTACTCATATAAATGGACATGATTGTTGTTTTGGGAACTTATAAATGATCTTTTGTTGTTCTTTCGAGGGACTTGGTTGCTACATTATCTTTTTAATGGGGAAAGCGGTGCTTGTATTATAGTGCATGTTTTTCATGAACTTAGAGTCCTGTTGCTTAGATCTGATGCTCAGAATATAAAATGCTTTTTTTTTTTTGGTCCGTATTCAGTTTATTCAATCAGGCATAAAACACAACTGTTATTTACCAAACTAGCTATAAGTAAACAGGAACAGCTTGTTAAAAGCTGTCACTCCAGTTGATGAAAACACAAAGCACATTTTTAAAGACATCCTTTCTGTATAATTCGTAGGTTATTCATATTTTTTGTGTAAAGCTAAATAAACTGGGGAATGAACATGTACAGACATTGTGTTTCACAATCTAGAAAAATGGCTGAAAGAACAGTTAATAAGGGTAAGGAGAGAAGTTGGTAAAATGATTCAGGTTGGATTTACAGAGGAAGGGATTTATCATGAAGGCCTTGGGGAAACAGAAATATACCCTGAAAAAGAATACATCCACCAAGGTTCAATTGGATTCAAACAATTTAGAGCACCTACAGTGTACGCTACCCCATGACGATGACTGAGAGGTCCACAAAATGTGGGTGTTTTCTTTGTTCAAGAATTTAAGCCTAGAACAAGAAAGGGAAGTTGTAAACAATTGCATACAATCTGAGATATTCCAGAAGTGTTTCCAAAACACAACTAGAGTAGCAAGCACGATGGAAACAAGGAGAAAGGGTGTTAGACAAGAAACCCAGCCACAGAGTGAGAGGTAGGCATTGGGAGTCACAGACACTGTAGCACAAACTTGATAACAAATAAAAATACGTAAATTGACCAAATTCATTTTAGACATAATTATAACATGAATAAAAAATTAGGTGGAAAAATTTAAAAAATAAAATAATTTTCATGATGAACACAGATGAAAAATTCTAAATAAAATGTTGTAGATATTACACAGGTCTAGCTCCAAAGAATAATATATTATAATCAACTAAAATGTATTCCATAAATGAAAAAAAGGTTCAATGCCAGGAATTATATCAGCATAATTAATGATAACAAAATTTGAAATAGAGAAAAACCACGTAACTACATCAATGGGTGCTATGTAGGTATTTGATAAGTAAAACAGCACTTATAAATAAAAAATCTAAGTGAAACAGATATAGAAAAAAATTGCTTAAATATGATAAATATTATTTACCCACAATAACAATCACTAAACTTAATAGTGAGATTCCGGAAAATTTCTGTCACATTTAGGTACAGAAATGAGATCTTAGTTTTATCACTATTATTAATTTTTTTTTAGTTTAGATAATAAAACACAAAAGAAGAAGATAAAATTATGTTAATATTAGAACATGAGCCAAAATTATTTCTATCTGGACACTATTTGGAGACTAATAAAAACCAACTAGAATTAAGTAAAACTTGAATTGTATGAACAACATCAATACACGTTAAATACAAAAATCAATAGTTCTTTTTCTCTGCAATGATAATAATCCATTTAAAAAGTGAAAACTATTATCAACTCATACAAATGTTAAAAACAATTAATTTATGCAAAATATTCTAATAAAAAAGATATAGAATTTTTAGGCAGAAATCAACAAAACTTTTAAGTAAAAAAATATAAAACTTAAACATAGGTAGATAGAGATAGTTCATTGTCCTGGATTGAAATATTTAATTTTATAAATACATAAATATGTAAAATGAATGCATTCCAATAAAAATATCAATGAGTGGGGAGAGGGAGGAAATGTATTAAATATTCTTAATGTTCCAATAACAGCTAAGGATATTGTGAAAAAGAATAGTTTGTACAGCAATGTGTGTGTGTGTGTGTGATGAGTGTGTGTGTACAATTTACCAGAAATTAAAACTTATCAGAGAGTCCCTGTTAATTCAAGCAAATAATATTGGTGAAGAAAGAGGCAAATATATTTAATTAAACAGATTACTGATTATGTATGTCTATACACATATACACACACTTATTGGATAAATAAGCAAATAATACATATTAAATACATTATGTAATCAAGGCAACAGTTTAATTTAGTAGAAACATACTGATATGATTGATTTCATTAATAAATAGTTCTGTCATCATTGGCTATCTGTATGGAATAAAAATTTTAAAAACTACATTCTTACATCGAACCTTGTTTATTTACAGTCAAATTACAGATGGGTTTAATGATTCATGAATAATATACACTATTAGAAGAAAATTACACAGATGAAATTCATGGAGTCACCTTGTCACCTGAATTTTTGTTATGTAAATGACTCATATTAGTAATACATTTCCCTTATTTTTAAATCATTTTATTTTGAGTCTTTTATTGTTAGTGGAAAGCACCTTTTTTGCAATTTTGGACAAAATGAAATGTCTGCTAAGCCTCCATCACCACAGGGTTTTAATGCCTACATTTTGTAGTCAACAAACTGTACATTGTATTTTAAGAAGTTGCAAATGCAAGTTATTCACATGTAATTGCTTACATAGACATTTAGGAATAAAAAGGAGAGAAAACACTTCAATGTCAGTTGATTCACAAAAACCTCAATAAAAGGAATATTCAGCTTTTGTTTTGCTCTCTGAAAAAGTCCAGGGATGTGTGATTTGTGCCTGTCGCATGAAATGGTTCAAAATAGAGAAGTGCTGGGTTATGGCTGCTAATAAAAGAATTTGTGAGTCAGTGCAAAGAAAAAAAACCAGCAGGAAACATAATTTTTAACTTTACATAATGCAGAAAAGTGTTTGAATACCCACATCAAATGCAGCAGATAATAGATTTGCTGGCAGGAGAAGGGAACGTGGATAAAAGAATGGGGGATTAAAAAAGGAAAATAAAACTGGATTGCTGACAGGTAAATTAATGCCCTTAAATTAAGGGCTCTCCATAGTTTAACAGTGTTTGCTGAACGTCCCTGGTGCACAAGGCCCTGAGTTGGGCTCCGTGTCAGGACAGAAGAAGACGGAAGTGTCCCCCGTTATACAGACGTGTATATGGGGCCCTGGGGAGGAGGAGAAGTCCCGGATGAAGAATGCAATCCTTGAAGAATGTCCTAATGGTAGAATTAACTTAGAAATAGAGTTTTAGCACCTATGATTCACATTTGCAACAGAAAGAGAAACATAACGAAGAAATTATGGACTCTCTGCATCTGCTCAAGAAAGACTGACAACTAAGGGACTTTCCTTAGTACCCTAAACAATATCAAAGCTGGAAATATACGAAACTATGGTGTTCAGACTTTGGACAGCAGGCCACATGACGGGGACCCTTGAGATGACGGGAACCAAAGAGGAAAGCTCTCCGGGGGCCACCCCATAATGCAGAGAACAGTTTCTAGACTTCAGCGCGAGGAAGGAGCTAAACAGCTGGTGGTGTTGCTGACCGGAGAGCTACAATCTATGAAGAAGACTTACAGCCCAGTAAGAAAAAGAGAAACTGCACGTTTTTAAAAGACAGTTCTGATAAAATCATGAGGCAAGTGGCCAATATGTGCATGGAAAAGAACTCCACTTCGTTGGTTGTCAGGGATACGTGGGGAGATTCCACTAGACATCCAACATGAAAATTAAAAAGACTGATGATGGCAAATGCTCACAAATGACATGGAGCAAAAGGAACTTCTATATAGATTTAGTGAGCGCAAGGAATGGTGCAATGACTTTGGAAAAACTGCTGGAAGTTACATGAAAACCTAAACATGACCCCATGACGTAGACATTTCACTCTTAACTATTTACCCATGATGAATGAAACCTTTTGTCCAAAAAGACCCACACAAGAAAATTAAGAGCAACTTTGTTTATATTAATAATAGGTTTTTTTTAAAAAGAAAAAAATAATGGAACTAGCTCAGGTATGTATTGACAGAAGGGAAAAACAAATTTTGCTATTTTCAGACACTCAACAAAAGGCACAAACTATTGATAAGTTGTTCGTGGATAATTCTATTAAAAATGTGCTGAATGAGCAAAGCCTCAGCCAGATGACTGCCTGCTGTGGGATTCCATTTTTATTCAGTTCTGGAACAGGCAGAACAAACACCTGCAGGAGGAAATATCAGATCAGCATAGCCTTTGTTGGGGCAGGTGCAGAATTTGGCTGAAAACAGGCCAAAGGGTGCTTTCCGGTGAAGCCTGTGCTCTCTATTCCTGGTAAAGGTTGATCCACACAGTGTCTGCCCTTGTCTCCTTATAAGTGCTGTGGGTGATAGTTACGTGCCTGGGTCACAGGCTGTTTTCCCTGGACAAGGAAATACCCTCCTACCATCTTATCAGCTTCCCCATGGAGCCACTCAGTCATCGATTGTTTTCCCTGGAACGAGGACTTCCCTGTCATAGGTCATCGACTGTTTTCCCAGGACCGCCTCTGTCTTGGGCCATGCTCCTTCCACCAACTCTGTGATCTACTTTAATCCCTGGAGTGAATTGGTTCCCAACTGTCTTCCTGGATGGAGGAAATCACTTCCTGTCATCTCCTAAATGACTGCTTTCCTTGGCGGGACACAGTCGTTCAGACAGTGTTCTCCCTGGACTTCTCCCTGTCATGTCGACCTCAGTGTTTTCCTTGGATTGACTCAGAAATTAACTGTCGGTAGTTAAAATTGTGTTTTTCCAACTGATTTGGTCATTGATTGTGTTTCCCAGACTGACTTGGTCATCAACTATGTGCCCTGAAATGCTCAGTTATTGTCTGTGTTCCCTAGGCTGACTTGATCATTGACTATGTTGCTTGCATTGACTCAGTACTTGACTCTTTTCCCTGGAATGACTCAGCAGTCAACTGTTTTCCCTGGGCTGACTCAGTCATCAATAGTGTGGCCTGGATTGACTAGGTAATCAACTGGTTTCCCTGGACTGACTCAATCATGGATTGTGTGGCCTGGACTAACTTGGTCATCAACTATGTGCCCTGAAGTGCTTGGTTATTGACTGTTCCCTAGACTGACTGGGTCATTGACTCTGTTGCCTTCATTGACTCAGTATTTGACTCTTCCCTGGACTGATGTGGTTATCAACTATGTTCTCTCAACTGATTCAGTCAATTATGTGTCCTGAAATGACTCACTAATCAACTCTTTTTCTTGTAACTACTCGGTAATTGATTGTGTGGCCTGGGTTGACTTGGTAATCACCTAGTTTCCCTGGACTGATTCGACAATCAACTAGTTTCCCTTGACAGATTCGGTAATCAACTGGTTTTCCTGGACTGTCTCGGTCATCGATTGTGTGGCCTGGACTGACTCGGCAATCAACTCGTTTTCCTGGACTGACTCAGCAATCGACTAGTTTCCCTGGACTGATTCAGCAATCAACTCGTTTCCCTTGACAGATTCGGTAATCAACTGGTTTTCCTGTACTAACTCGGTCATTGATTGTGTGGCCTGGACTGACTCCTCAATCAACTCGTTTCCCTGGACTGATTCAGCAATCAACTAGTTTCCCTTGACAGATTCAGTGATCAACTGGTTTTCCTGGACTAACTCGGTCATTGATTGTGTGGCCTGGACTGACTCGGCAATCAACTCGTTTCCCTGGACTGACTCAGGAATTGACTAGTTTCCCTAGAGTGACTCGGCAATCAACTCGTTTTCCTGGACTGACTCAGCAATTGACTAGTTTCCCTAGAGTGACTCGGCAATCAACTCATTTTCCTGGACTGACTCAGCAATTGACTAGTTTCCCTAGAGTGACTCGGCAATCAACTCGTTTCCCTGGACTGACTCAGCAATTGACTAGTTTCCCTTGAGTGACTCGGCAATCAACTCGTTTCCCTACATTGATTCGGCAATCAACTAGTTTCCTTGGACTGACTCGGTAATCAACTGGTTTCCCTGGGCTGACTAGGTCATTGGTTGTGTGGCCTGGATCTACTCGGTAATCAACTAGTTTCCCTGGAATTACTTGGTAGTGGACTGCGTTCCCTGGATTACGCACCAGGGACTGTGCTTCCCGCCTGTCATCCTATCTTCACCTGTTTTCCTTGCAGTGACTCAGTCATTCACTGCTTTTGGTGCTGGGGGCATCTGCATGTCATCCCACCATCAACGTTTTCCCTGGAATCCCGGTCATCGATGGTTTTCCCTGGACTGATTTAGTCATCAACTAAATGAATCTCTGGAATGACTCAGTGATCAATATTTTCCCTCGTGTGACTTGGTCATTGCCTTTTTAAGATACAGTTAGAGGGTCACTCCCTATCACCTCATCATCAGTTATTTTCCCTGTTGTGACTTTGTAGTAGACTGTTTTTCCTTGACTGAGGTTATCTCCCTGTCATTTCTTCATGAATGTTTTCCCTGGACTGACTCGGTCATGGAGTATGTGGCCTAGAGTGATTCAGTAATCAACTCTTTTCCCTGGAATGACTCGGTAATCAACTCTTTTCCCTGGACAGACTCTGTTATTGACTA
Organism: Cheirogaleus medius; assembly: GCA_008086735.1. NCBI lineage: Eukaryota > Metazoa > Chordata > Mammalia > Primates > Cheirogaleidae > Cheirogaleus > Cheirogaleus medius. The sequence goes on along the minus strand of VBSM01000631.1, from coordinate 1,792,958 downwards.
TGTTCCCTGGAGTGCCTCAGTCATTGATTGCTTTTCCTGGACAGAGACTGGTCACCATTCCCCACCTCTGTGATCTTAGAAGTGGGATTGCTGGGAATAAAAATAGATTCCTATCTTCATAAATGCATGAGAATATTTATACACACATACATGCATGCACACACGTGTATCTGCATCTCCCTCAGGAAGAATTATCCCAGTGTGCACCTGCCCGGAAGACGTGAGAGCCTCTCCAGAGCTCAAGCCTTGCAAAACATTTTCCTTTCTCCCCAGTTTGATAGGGGAGGACCGGTGTGTAAGTTCTGTGGTGTGCTCATTTTTTCAACCGGTTATTTGGACTTGCTCTTCATTAATGTTTTTAAACCTTGCTTTCCCTCAATTTTCAATTTTTAAAAATGCACTAAGAACATGAGCCCCTTATCTGTTAATAGTATGCCGCTGATACAGGCCCGTGCACAGTGGTAAGGATTTGTGCCTCTAAACATGCCCGCACATATAAAAGGTACAGTGGAAATAGGGTGTTATGATCCTATGGGGCCACCATTGAATATGTGGTCTGTCATTGACCAGAGCTTGTCATGTGGCGTGTGACCGTATTTATCTTCAGTTTTTCTCGTGACTTTCCAATCGCGTTTTAAATTATACACACTCAAATTTATGTATTTAATTGCGTTTGGATTTTGAGTGATATTTAGAAACCCTTTCCCCACAGCAAGGTTATAGAAATATTAACTCACTTTTCTTCTACTACTTACATGGCTGTATGTATGTAGGCGTGCACTTACTTAGGTAGGTGTATATATGTATACATGTTTAGATACTTGATTCACTTGGAGTGTATTCTTGTGTGTGAATGACGTAGGAATCTAAATTTATCAATTTCCAAATGGTCATCCCACGTGAACTTCCGTGTCAACTCATCTAACTTTCTAAGACAATTTGTAACTTTTTAAAAAATTGTAATGACAATTTCATAAATTCACCCACCTAGAGTGAACATCTTTACATTTTTGAGTCATCTTATGCAAGGATGTTTTTCTCTTTGTTCAATCTACTTTTGTTTCCTTGAGGTGATTTTTAAAGGTTTTTTAGTTATAGATGATGCGCTTTTCTTAAGTGTATTCCTAAGTATGTCATCTTCTTTTGAGTAATTATACACAGAGTTTTCTCTCTAATGTTATGTCCTCTAATTTTTTACTCATAGAGTATATTAATATTAATAATATCTGTGTGTTATATTCATGGCTAATTTTCTGAACTATCTTATTGTTTGAATTAGTTGAATCACTAATTCTCTAAGGCTTCCAGATATCATCTGAAAAATAATAGAAATTTATTTTTTAACTACTACGTATGCCTCTAATTGTTTCTTTGTTTGTTTGTTTCCTTGTAACAGCAGACACCTTCAGCACAATGTTGAATAGCAGTGCAGATATTTTGCATCCTTGTTTGCATTTCTAGAATGAATCCCACGTGGACATGACGTTTTTTCAATGTGGTGTTGGATTCTGTTTGATAATATTTTATTCAATATTTAAGCATCGATATTCATAGGTGGTCTGCTGTGGGCCACATGTGAACCTCCAGATCCCCAAGTGTGGCCCCTTGACCAAATCCAAATTTCACAGAATAAATCCTTTTAATAAAAATAATTTGTTCTGTAAAATTTGGGTTCTGTCAAAAGGCTGCACTCTAGGGTCCAGAAGGCCACATATTGCCCCAAGACTACAGGCTCCCTACCCTTCTGAAATATTTTTATTGTTAACTGGCAAACATTTTTACTTAGCATTTGAAGTCTTTCATTATTAACTTAAATGTTTGACAACAATATAGTTTTCAGTTGTGTATAACTTTGACATATTAAAAAAAATTTTACATTGCTCTTATAAATGTATCTAATTATATCACAGTGAGTTGAAAACTATTATCCATTTAAAAGTATATGATAAACTTTGCTTTAATAGTTAGACATTTTACATTACTATTTCTCTTCCATAAATCATTATTTTATCCTTGCCAAATAATTATAACCACAATTCAATAGGTTTTTTTTAAAAAAAAAAACATATTGGCTATATCAGTATTCTTTCCTATACTCACATGAGTATATCAATTGAAAATTAACCTTTTGTAAATCCCTAAAAAAGCAGCGACTCAAATGTTAACATTTTTCTTCTAATTGGGTTATCTTTATATTTTTATTAATTATAGTTCATCAAAACATAATATATGACACAGTTTCATAAGCATTAAATATGTCTTGAAACTTACTTTTTTATGAGGGCTAGTCAGGAGTGGAAAAATAGCAAGAAACTATACATAAATCTCTAGACACCCAATATTCTTCTGACCCAGTTATCTCAGATTGGACCAGAAATTGGGCACCAATCAGTGGGGTGGCTGCTGGAATCAGTGGTACCACCCCAGGCAGCCACTGACCCAGAACTTCCAGCGTTGTTATTAATCTGGTGTAGAGAGCAGCCGCCCAGTGATGGCAACCACAGTCAGGAGTGGGAAGGTTTTATAATTCTGAGACATGGTTCTACCAGGCTCTCACGCTTGCCTGGGACATTATTTAAGCTCTGAAGAACATGCTTATCTGAAAGACAATTCATATGAATTTTTTAAATGACTTAGTTGCATTATAGTGGGGCTTTATTGACTCTCAAAAACAGCCAGACATGGAAATACACTAGACTTTCCAAATGCAAAAGTACAGATTATTAAAATGATGGGAAAGGATATACCAGATGGTATTAAAGAAAATAAATCTGCTGCAGATGTATTACTCTCAGAGAAAAGGGACTTCAAGGCAAATCTCATGAATACAGACAAAGAAGGGCACTGCATAACACAGATAAAAAAGACATTTCATTCACTGGGAAAATATGAAAACTTCTAGACGTTTATGCTACTGACAATATTGTTCAAAATAAGTAAATCAGAAGTATATGACAATATTGAAAAATCCACATCGCCTTTCTTAGTAACTCATAGAATGTGGAGTCAAAAGAAAAAGAAAAGGAAAATAGAATAAAAGGGGGAAAAAGGCAAAAAATATTGATTAGTTAAATAGAACAATTACCATGTCAATATAATGAATATAAAATAAACCTTTAACCCTATGATTGGAGGGTATATATTAATATAATTTCCAAATATGAAGCATGTACGAAAAGTGTCTCCCGGCTCTGACAAATCTCAACACATGAAAACAACAGGACTCATGCAGATAACATTCTCTGAGCACAATAAAATTAAATTTAAAATCAAGTAAAATTATAACTGGCATACCTATTCTCACAATTAAAATATAATTCTAAATATTAATGGCTAAAAGGGAAATAGTAATAAAAATGAAAAAATGATTAGGACTAAACAAACACTGCATATTAAAAGCAGTCAATTCCACTAAAGTAAAATTAGAGGGAAATGTATCGACAAAATGCTTATGCTAGAGGAAAAAATAAATAAAACAAAGCCAAAACTTAATGAAATAATCATCCAACTTAAGAATATAGGAAATGAACAGCAAAATAATGAAGATAAAAAGTAGAAACTAAGGGAATACAAAAGCAAACAAAAGCAAAGCAGAACAAACAAACAAATAGCAAACCTGTCTCACCTGTTTCGTGTTGCCGTAACAAAATGCCACAGGCAGGGTAATGTATAAGCCATAGGAGTTTATTCGGGTTGTGGTTCTGGAGCTGGCAAGTTCAGGGCATGACGCTGGGGTCTGGTGAGGGCCTTCGTGCTCTGTCATCCCTTGGTGGAAGGCAGAAGGACAAGGGAGTGACGGTGTGAGAGGAAGAGAAGGCAGAGCTTGCTTCGTAACAACCTGCTTCTGCAAGACGGATCCTACTTTCATAATAACAACAGTGATCTATCGATGAAAGTGGAGCTCTCATGGTCTAATCACCGCCTAACAGTCCCACCTCTTAATATCGTCACAATGACAAATTTCAACATGGGTTTCGAAGGGGATGTTCAAACCGGGGCAAAACTTCAGAGCCCCTGCAAAGCAAAACTCCAGAGGGCATTATTTGTATTGCAGTCTAGACACTGAATGCCCCTCCCTACCCTGCTCATATCAAATTTGAACAATTTTACAAGGCAGCCTTGACAAACTGTGGAAAGAACTAACAAAGTCAAAGGTTAGAAAAGAAGTACTTAGAAAATGTCATGGTAGCAATTCATTATATATGGAAAAAGAAAAAGAAAATAAAACCACAAATCAGTACCTCACACCCTACAGTATAAAACAACTCCTATAGGTATAAATGTAAAAGGCAAAATGGCAAAACATTTAGAAGACAATGGATGGGAATCTTTTTATGACTTCCAAGTAGGAAAGGCTTAGGTAAGGCACAGAAAGCTTAACAACAGCAACAACAACAAAAAAAACCCACTTGATACCGTCAGTTAAGTTAAAACACAAACGTGTGTTCTTCTAAATAAGTAATAAACATCCTGAGAAGAAATCCAAAAGGAGACACAATTAAGGAGTCATGAAGCCTATTTACAAATATTCTAAATCTCTTTTGGGGGCGGCTGGTGTTTTGCGCCCCCTGGAAGTCAGGTGTGGGCAAGTGGCGTGCTTTAGACGATGCGTTTAAATCTTTCACGTGTGCCCTGTAAGAATGTGTTTTATTTTGTTTGTCACTATGGGAGCATATCGGGGTGGCCGATGGTGGCGCGAGAACCTCAGGCAAAGTCTGTCTTCCACTCTGGGTCCACACAGCGTCTTCACTCTGCACCCTGATACTTATCATCCCTTCGTCCAGAGCACATTAGAAAACAGAAACAGAAGGAGATGTTGTTCTTCAATTTTCCCCATCCCTCAAATTCTCTTTATCTCCCACGCCTCACTCTGGGTTTCTAGACCGAGGGGCTCTCTCACCAGGTGGGATCACATTTAGCTCGTAAATAGCCGAGGACAGCCAGGTGAGTAGCCGGCTTAGAAACACGTTCTTGGCAAAGCGGGGAGAGCAGCCAGTCCTGCAGCCCTGTGTGCAGTGTTGGCTTGGGCGCGTGCCGGCACACAGGGACTTACAGTTGGCCACTAGACTGCTCGCAGTGTGCGCCGTCGTAAAATTATTCTAAATGGCCAATGGCTTGGACACACCGAAGGACCGTTCCCAGTGACCTGAGTCTATGCACAGGTGTAAATGTTTTAGTTGCTCTCAGGGCAGGGCATGTTTCTACCTGGAGGACCACTGGAAGTCCAGCCAGCCGGCCAGTGGGCTGGAAGCAGCTTACTATCATGGGTGCTTTAGAAAACAACGGGAAAGCAAGATCGAAAGAAACTGATTACCACCGACAATCTCACTCCTGGTCCACAGGGACTTTGAAATGGGTGCAAAAGAGGAAATGCTCACGGTCATTCAAGCGGTGTCATTTGTCCTGGATGCGAAGGTGTGTATTTAATATACGTGTGCGGAGTAGGTCAAAAAGAAGAAGTTATGCATGACACAACGTGTGAGAGAGAGCGTGGTGAGAATGAGAGAGAGTTATGGCACTAGAATAAAACAAGAGAGGGGCTTTGCACAGACAGAGAATGACCGGAGGCCCCAACAGAGAAATAAATCAAATCGATACTCTAGAACGAAGAGCGAGAGAAACTTGGATATATGTTGCTAGATATGCATATCCATCATCGCAAGGAATTATAGGATGTATCAAAAGAGGACTGTATGTCCCAGACATAAATTAGGGGCCAATGACACCAGTCTAGTCTTGGACCTACCTTTCAGATCATCTCAGAAGATCCATCACAGCATTTGCTGTCTCATATTTAACCAAATAAAATATGTGTAGGTGGTACGTTATTAAAACAGATAAAAAGCTGCACACAAAGCATTTACTAAGCTAGATAAGAAGAGGAAATAGACAAAAATGAAATGTACAGCTTTCACTGACTATATATTTTCCAGTGATGAAGTCTCAATAGTTTAGCACTTGAATATTACACATGATTCATGAGAATTTGGGTTTTTTTTCTCTTCTCATCTACAATATGTGACTCTATATTTCTCTTGTCCTGAGATTCATGCCCAGAAAGTCAATCTGTTGTTTTATATTCCTTTCATCTGCCAAGAAAGAAATAAAAAAAAAAGATTCACTTTCACCTTATGTTAAAAATCTGTGAAATTCCCACAGAATAGATTTTTTAAAATCCCACCAGTTTAATGCAATTTCTAAGAGAATGTTTTGTGCATTCACGGGAATGAGGAGGGAAGCAGAAATATTGTAATTCATGATTCTTAATTTTGCATTCCAAGTTCTTCAATTTAAAAATAAATGAAAATGTTTAGAGATACGAATACTGCGGTACAAACACCTTGCTAATACTTTGTTTTAAAACCAGGGTGAATTGGCTGTAAAAGCACTTGCACCTTTTAATTCACAAAGCACTTGCAAACTAATGGGAGAATCAAGGCCCACACGTATGAAAATAAATGTTAATCATGCCCAAAAGACAACAAACATTATCAGGCTTAGAGGAGGAGGAGTTGTTAGGAGCTATGCACACAATAATGTGAATAAAAGGCCATGACTTTTAATAAAAACAGTAATAGTTGGCGACATCCACTTATATGCAAACATTAAAAAAAGAACACATGAAATGATAGACACATTCAAAACTATTTGGCAATGCAAACCGTGGTGGACAATTTGTAAGATTTCAATATTCAGAACATTAACAAAAACCAGTGCAACCTGACAGTTCTCTTAAACCTTGGGTTGCCCAATATCATTGATTATTAAACATCAAAACAGGTTATGAGACGACCATAAATTCTTCTTCCAAAACTGTATTATTCTCCAATGAGAATTTCTCCCATCTGGGCGTGTAAACTACTTGGTGCTCAGCAAGCCTTCCAACGTGAAGTGTGTACTCATGGGTTCTTCTTGAATTAGTTACTCAAGGCAGATCTTTGGTAAAAATAATTAATTCAGATTTTAATGTAGGTTGTTTTGATTTAAACTTCAAGATTCTTTTCTGGGCAAAGAAAATACATCACTGAGGTACACTATGAACATATGCTTCTCACTTACTATTCTTTCTTTTTTTAGAAAAAAAAAAAGTTTATTTTTCTTGGAGTGTTTCATTTCTTTCTAAATGAGCCAGAACAATTTTGGAGGACTTGTGAGGTTTTCTAACGAGGTGTTTCTCGTGGTGGTTGAGCACCAGGCCATGATGAAGGTGTGGGAATGAGGGGAATTATTATTTATCGAGCATTTGCCTCCAGTGCAACATTGAGCTCTGCCATCGACGTAAATAATATTTTAATGGGATATTTGAGCAAATAAGAATTAGTGTAAAACATCCACGAAGAGCACAACATCAAACATTTAAATAAAGATAGGATCTGCGGCCACTCTGCTCTGAGCCACATTGGAGCTTAGGGCCAAAGAAAATTCAATATTGACGTTGCTTTCACTTCTCATTTTGATATTCTGCTTTTCATGGAGGTTTTGCGCTAATTCCGATCAAAAAAAAATGTTGCCTTAAACTATTATTTGTCTCCACGACTGAGGTTTTATCATGTGTACCCTCTTAAATTTTATGCCCAAAGCAAGTGCCCCATTTGTCTACCTCCTTCCCAGCCCTGGCTCAGGAAAGGGCTGGAATTCCCTCTTCCTGTACCTTTGGGACGCCACTCCTGTACGGACTGTGACAGGCGTAATGCTGAGTGTTATTCCTGTGCCGTGCCTGGGTGACTGGTTTTGGTGAGGAAGTATTTCTCATAGTTTGTATGTTTACAAGCAGATTTGGGATTGCACTTTCGCCCTGCTCGATTTGCCCTTGCACGATATGTGATGATTAACAGGGGACAGAAGAGGACAAAAAGATAACCATGCCTACTTGGCTGTGGAATGGAAGGTGACAGAGGGCCTTAGGGAACACCTCATGCATGCACACACCTGTACGCACACCTGTGCATTTACCTTGTGCTATGTCTCATGGATATAATGGCAAAGATTACGAAGGCAAGAAAAAATATAGACCTACTCTCTGCCCTCTGGAAGCTTATAGACTAGTTGGGAGAGAATGTTTGGGCAGTTCTCTCAGGCTGCACGTGCAAATGTCCTGTGGCAGCTAACTCCAGGCCCAGGGGGAGAGGAAGCAGCAGCTTTACAGATGTCTCTTTTGATCCTAGAAGAAATCAGAAGTTACTGGAGGCTCTTAAATGGAAAAGGCACATGATCGTATCAATATCTCCACATGAGGATAAGGTAAGTGTGGATTTGGGGAGATGGGTCAAAGGCCAAAGAACTTGGTGATTGGTGTCGGGCCATAAAGCTGGGAGGTAGAGGGCAATATGGACTCAGGTCCTCTGAGACCCCAGACAGTATCCCTTAGTGCACTTGGCAAAGTCTTGTAGTGAAGGAAACTGGGTTTCTGTTGAGCCACTGAAGACAAGAGCAACAACAGAGTGTATTGTGACTTGAACTTGGGCATTCTTTTTTTGAGCTTCACCCCACCCCCAGCTTCACTGAGGTGTAATTGACAAATACAATGTTTATATTTAAGATGTACGACATGATGATTCGGGGTATCTCTATGTTGTAAAACAATCACCACAATCAACCTGAACTGGGGTTCTTAAGGATGTATTTCTAGACCACAGTTCTGGCTCTTGCTGCCTTCTTCTGCTCCTTTTGCAAGATAATTGGCTCTTTTTGTACCTGCAAACAAGCCCACGTGCTCACCCACCCACACTTGTAGAATACCTACGACTGGCACTGTACTGGAGAGATATAAAAAGAAATCCGAGGAGGCATAGACTCTTCCCGCCGGCAACTCTTAATCTCCCAGAGCCAGAACACATGCCCACTCACACCCTTTAAATGTGAGTAACCGCGATGGGCTCAACTCTATGTTCCTGGCAGTAACAGAGCTGATGTACGTAAATAAAACTGAGATAGTGTACATATTCCCAACTCTGAAATCCACACATTTACACACAAGGAATAGCTGTCTGAAAGCACGGCCTTATTTTTTTGATATAGAATTGTGATAAATAGGAAAATGATTACCTGCCATCTCTGAAAGATCTTTTCCACGCTATGACCGGGTGAGTGGATCAGTGCGGATAACAGGAATAGTGACTCTGAGTGGAATTTGGTTCATTTCACATGTATTTATGGAATATGGCCTGTGTCTCTAGTGCTGGGATCCAGGTTTCTGCTTGTTCAGGAACTTAGAGAAAGACTTTTGAAACATTGACTCTTTGAAATAAGTATTAAACTCTGTTGACTGACAATACAACCTCAGATATAAGTCATGGGGCGTGTGTAGGTTGATTTGGCACATTTTCATGACTGTTGCTAACTGGCGACAAACACCTTAACAGCAGGCCAGAGCTTAACTAGCAAAACCACATATTGACGTAGGTGTTTTGCTTTAATAATTCATGGAGGGAGGAAATGCAGACAGACTGTCCTGTCCCGGGTCCCACTCTGCCTCTCACAGCCTAGAAAGTTCTTTAACATCTCTGTAAGTTCAGTTTACTCATCCATGAAATTGGTGAAAATAATAACACCTACACTAGGGAATTGTTTGAAGAATTCAATCATTGACAAATATAAAATGCATAGTGCATTAAAATACTCCCTAAATGTTAGAATTATTATTGACTTCTACGTAAACACAGAAATGGCTAAGAAAATAATTTCTTATAATGTGAGCATAGTCTTCTAATCTAATGCCCAAATAGAAGCATTCATATGTTTACTCAAAGTTAGAGCTTCCAATTGATTGGAGGTGACATTTTGAGTGATTCACCCTTGAGATATTTTTCACCAATTTCTTAAATAATGAGGTATGCCTAGGCACCCACAAAGGTCCCACAACCAACCCCACCACTGGCTATGGTCCTGTGATTCACCCAGATACCCACCAAAGTCTCTCCACCTACCCAGGCCCTAGCCAAGTTCATGCAACCCAACCAACAACCTGTCAAGTTCCTGCCACCTGTAGAGGTGCTTGCCAAGGTCCCATGACCTGCCCAGATGCTGGCAAAGTTCCTTAACATGCCCAAGTACCCATCAAGGTCCTGTGACCCACCCTGCAGCCAGGTGCAGTCTCATGACCTGCCCTGGCACCAGTGAAGGTCATGCCACCTGCCTCTGAGGAGAGGAATTGCCCAGCACCCTGTGCAAGCTGTCAACAGTGGAATGGGGACCAACACACCAACCTGAATGAATGTCCTCTAGCACTAGCTTGGACTATGACAACCACAGGGGAATGGGATGATGCAGGAGAACAACTATGTTGCAGGCTCTCAGTGCATCTGCAACTCTCCTACCAGGTCAATCCTCAGAGTAGGATACAAAAGCACTGTCCAGAGATTTCTTCTCCTTCTAATTAAGTAGGAGAGGTCCCAGCAAAGGAGAACAGGTGCACCACAAACCTATTAGTTCTGAGCTGAGAGAAGAGATGATAAGAAACCAGCAAAACAATTCTGGAAACATGAAAAACAAACTAGCTTGACACTACCAAAGGGTCACAATAGATCCATAGTAATGGACCCCAACCAAAAGGAAATTGTCAAAATGTCAGAAATGGAATTCAGAATATGGATGGTAAACAAGATGAATGTAATTGAACAGAAAGTTGAAAACCAAAACAAAGAAAACAAAAAAAAATTTCAGAACATGAATGAAAAGTATGAAAAACTCACTAAAGAGACAGACAATGTAAGAAAGGATATAACAGAATTTAAAGAAATAAAAGAATCATTTAGGGAATTTCAAAATGTATCAGAGACCTTCAAAAACAGATTAGCTCAAGCAGAAGAAAGAATTTCAGAGCTTGAAGACAAGGCTTTTGAACTAACCCAGTCAGTAAAAGATGCAGGAAAAAGAATAAAGAAGAATGAACAATCACTCAGAGAAATATGGGACCATGTGAAAAAAAGTGCCAATATATGAATTATAGGTATCCCTGAGGGAGAAGAGGGAAAAAAAGCAAAAAGCAGGAAAATCTATTCAAAGGAATTACTGAGGAGAACATCCCTGGCATCACTAGAGATTCAAATATCCAGGTATAAGATAGTAATCAAACAGTCGGAAAATTCATAGCAAATAGGACATCTCCAAGACACATAATCATCAACCTGGCCAAAGTCAAAATAAAGAAGAAAAGTCTACATGCTGCAAGATGAAAGCAACAGCTAACTTACAAAAGAAAAGCCATCAGACTAGCAGCAGATTTCTCAGCAGAGACCTTACAAGTCAGAAAGGATTGGGGCCCCATTTTTAGTCTTCTTAAACAGAGCAACTTCCAACCAAGAGTTTTGTATCCTGAAAAACTAATTTTCATAAATAATGGAGAAACAAAGACTTTTTCCAGACAAGCAAACACTAAGGGAATATGTCACTACCAGACCTGCCCTACAGGAAATGCTCAGAAGTGCATTATACATGGAACAGCACAATAGACACTATCCAGTCTAAAAACACCCAAAAGTTATATCTCACAGCTTTTATAAATGAATAGCATAGGAAGGAAAACAAAACAATAAGATATCATCCAAATGCTGAACAGAACAGCATCCCACATATCACTACTAACACTGAATGTGAACAGCTTTAATGCCCTACTTAAAAGACAGACTAGCTGGCTGGATGAAAAACAACCCAAATATTTGTTGTCTCCAAGAAACACATCTAAACCACAAGGACTCATGCAGATTCAAAGTAATGGGATGGAAAAAAATAGAGGAAATGGATAAATTCCTTGACTCATGCAACCTATCAAGATTGAATCATGATGAAATAGAAAATCTGAATAGACCATAATAAGTAACAAGATTGAATCAGTAAGAAAAAGTCTCCTATCAAAGAAAAGCCCAGGACCTGATGGCTTCACTGCTGAATTCTACCAAACATATGAAGAACTAATACCAATTTTACTCAAACTATTCAAGAAAATTGAAGAGGAGGAAAAATGCTTCCAAATTCGTTTTACTATGCCAGCATTACCCTGACACCAAAATCAGACAAAGACATAACAGAAAAGAAAATTACAGGCCAATATCCCTGATGAAAATAGCTGCAAAAATACTCAACAAATTACTAGCAAATCTAATTCAACAGCACATTAAAAATATCATTTGCCATGACCAAATGGGATTCATTGCAGGGATGTAAAGATGATTTAACATATGCAAATAAATAAACATGAATCATCACAGTAACAGAGGTAAGGATAAAATCATACGATCATTTCAATAGATGCAGACAAAAATGCTTGACAAAATTCAACATCAATTCTTGATAAAAACCTCTCAACAAATTAGGCACAGAATGTATACACTTCAACACAATGAAAGCCATATGTGACAAACCCTTAGCTAACATCATACCAAAGAGAAAAATGTTGAAAGCTTTTCCTACAAGATTTGGAACAAAACAAGGATGCCTACTCTCACCACTCTTATTCAACATAGCACTGGAAGTCCCAGCCAGAGCAATCAGGCAAGAAAAAGAAATAAAAGGGGCATCTACATTGCAAAGGAGAAAGTCAAATTTCCCCTGTTTCCAAATGCTCTGATCTCGTATATAGAAAACTCTAAAGACTCCACCAAAAACCTCTTAGAAATTCAGTACATTTGTTTGTTGACATTTGGATACAGGGAGAGGGGTCTAGTTTCATTCTTGTGCATGTGATCATGCATGCAAAGATCAATATTTTAAAAAATCATAAATGTTCCTATATGTTGATAGTAAACTATTTTAAAACATCAAGAAAAATAATCCCAATTAAAATAGCTACAAATAAACTAAGATACCTAGAAACAGATTTAACCAAAGAGGTGAAAGATCTCTACGCTGACTACAATACCCTGATGAGAGAAGGTCAAGGGTAATAAATAGAAAGAGTAGAATAGCAGTTACCAGAGGATAAGGCTCACAAGGAGGTGGGGAGAGGTTTGTCAACAGGTACAAAGTTATGGTAAAATAGGAGGAATATGTTCTGGTGTTCCATTGCACAGTAGGGTGACTAGAGTTAGCAATAATATATTATATATTTAAAGATGACAGGACTGTGGGTATTTTGTCAACATCTGCTCTTGGATTTTCTGTCGAAGCCCTAGATTTGCATGTGATTAGCAGCTTCCCCATGAGATAGAGGAGGTGGGTATTGAGAGATAATGTCTCCAGTACGGATGAGAAAATTCCGAAAGGGCTTCCAGTCCAAACATAAGCAACTCTAGTTTCACATACATCATACTCGATTTGGTATGTAACCCATAAATCCCTGCCACAAAAGGCCATTACGAGTGTGTAAGCTAGAGATCATCTGATCTTTCCCGATCATATTTATTCTCTTAGTAGCTGCTAGGCTATTCAATGAAGGAAAAACGGAACGAAATCCTTCAAAGTGCGAAAACTCTGGAATTCAGCAAGAATTACAAAAGTGGGGCTGTAGCTGGCTCTAATCATCACGTCCTTCATCTGATAGCGCAGCCCATTCCTTAGGTAAAGGCACACCATGGCGAATAAGGCAAAACCACACTGAGCTTTGACCAGAGGAGCTAGCAAACCATCCCTGTCTCATGTGGCATCCGATTCAGACACGTTACAAAGTTCATAATCAACAATCACCAGGCTCCCTAGGAGTGCTGGCTCTGAGCATACCCCCACAAGACAGAAATAATCAGGAAAGCTATTGTCTCCCTGTAAATACGCCTTGCTTGTTTCTTATTAGCAATGCGTGATATTGATCCTTTCTGCAGCCCACTATGAGCTAGGCTGACGCGACGGCACTCTAGCCCGAGCAACACAATACGTCAGATAAAATGCACGTCTCCCCTGGCGTATGTGATGGTGAGGGACAACTGGAAGCTAGTCTCTAGAAAGTGATTTCAAAGGACAGACACTTGGCTTCCAAAAAGGCTGCAAATGGTCTCATAATATGGGCAAGAAAATTAATTACTCGCCGACGGACTCCCCAGGGTGTCTGTCATATATTGTGCGGAATAATTCTTTCAGCAGAACTGTTAGTAAATCCTTCAAAAAGGAACAAAAAGATTTGCCATTCGACTCTGCCCCGGCACCCTCGCCCTCCAAATGCAACGCAAACCCAAAGCAACGTATTGTTTTGCAGCGGTGGTTGTGTTTGTGCCAACCCGAATGTGTTTCTCTCATAAGATCTTCTGTTCCAGCCAGGACCTCGGAGGAGAAAATTTACCCATCCAAGTGCAAAGACATCTAGCGCTGGCACAAATGTTTATTTAACATTTAAATGCATTAGTGATTTAATGCATCATACGGCATGATATTCTTACAAACGGCTGTGCGTGCATTAAAGATATATGTAATTTGATTCCCTAATGAGAAATCTGGCACTGTCAGGGGTGAAAAAATTATTATCCAATCTTCCACCATCAATGTGTCTTCTGACTTTTTAGCGAGTCCAATCTTTCCTTAAAAAAAAAAACAAAAAAACCAAGCTATCATAAAAATGAAATTAGACATTTGTTGAATATGGGAGAGAATTTTCACAGAAGGAAATTGTGTGAATGAGATGTGAGCAGATGGCAGGGCTCTGTGGCTGCCCGCCCGCCCTGCCAGCGGGAAGGGGTCGTGGCAAGGTGAGCGGGGCAGCGAGAATACTGAATGTCCTCCTCGTCCTTCCACCAGGGGCCCGAGAAGCCAACTGACTCATCCGACTCCGTCTTCATCAGTTTAAAGGACAGGTCCTCAGGGAATAAATATGTTTTTTTTTTTTGTAATAATTTTCAAACAAGAAAGAAAAAAAAAGAATCTATTTATTTTTCTCTATTTTCAAATATTGCAGAGTGACATGAGAAGGAAGTAATTTTCCTTTGACTTTACAACTAGAAAATAGATTATTAAATGGGGGAGGGCAATTTTATGTCCCAGGGGACATTTGGCTAAGCTGGAAGACACTTTTAGTTGTTGCAACTTGGGGAGGGAAGGGGGGAAGCTCACTCCTTGCATGTCCTGCGTAGAGGCCGAGGACACGGGTCAACATGCTGCAATGCACAGGGCAGCCCCTCTCCAACCACAGCAAAGAGTCATCCAGCACAGTGGTGTTCTCGTCTGGACAGGAAAGAGGTCTTGCCTCAGAACACTGGAGGGCCACAAGCAGGTGACTCCAGGTTTTAGCAGGTGATGCCAATGAATGCAAAGGTGTAAGGCAAGAGGAAGGAATGGAGCCCGTAGCCAATGGCTGAGAAATCCTCCTCTAGAGTGAAAGTTTTGTTTCCCATAGAGCCACAGCACCCTAGAAAGAATGAGTAAGATTTCAGGGTTTCTTAAGTTTTAATTCACAGCAAATATTTCTTTGAGTCCTGGTAAATGCATGCTTTCTGGCATACGTATATGAAACGAGAAATTAGCCTTTGACTAGTAGTAAATGCATGCTTTATGTGTATTTGAAATGAGAAATTAGCCTTCTTTGACTACTAGTAAATGCGTGCTTTTTATATACATGAAAACAAAATCCATAATTTTGAACAAAAGTACTTCATATAACCGAAATGAATGATTTTCTTTTAAAAATTAATGTCTACATTTTTCCTGAAATAGGGAACATTCTTTTCACTTCCTCCTTCTCTCCCTCCTCCTCCTCCACTTTTTATTTCTTTCTCTCTCTGTGTTTGTAATAAGAAAGCTTTGATCACCCCCATTGGGTTTATTTATGTTGGTAACATAAACATCTTAACACCCTCTCTGCCTGGTAAAGTCCTTTAAATTTCAGAGAATAACTTAATTTCCTGAGTAGCAATTAAGCTGTTGGCTATCAATCTACCAGTTCTCTCTCAAGGGCAGACTCCAGAAGCCAAATTCACAAACTTCCCTGGGATATGCAATTTACCCAGGTAAGATACAAACAAGAGTCCTAAGTCACAATCCTCCCAGCAAACTAAAAGTTCCCAAATGAAAAAAAAAACACACACACACATTGTTCATCTTTAAATCTTCAACCTTTAAGTTAATGGCCAGGAGTGGTGAATTGTTACTTTGTAATCGTGGTACATATGCCATGCTGGATTGTTTAAAATCACTGAAGCCTGGTCTTTTCATCTCATACATCCTCTCACTGTGAATCTGACTTTGCAAAATAACAAGTAAAATACTTTAAATAAAAAGAAAACATTTCAAGCTTCTCTCGTGGCTAAGACACAAACATGATGTAGGCTACCGGGCAGATGCTTCCTCTTGTTTGCAGGAGAGTTTGACGGTGACTACACCCAGAATTCTCACTCCACTGATGTGGGTGGCCACGAAGGGACATATTCCTGGAATTGGAGGTGGCAGGAGTTCTCTGTTGACTACAGAGGCACCGTGGTTTTGAGGTGCGCTTTTGGCAGCTGTTTACTGGTGAGAAAATGAGCATTGGTGAAACCCCTTTATGAGGCCCCTTCTGCACTGTGGTCCTAGCAGTTACTCCAGGAAGAAGCGTATCGTTGAGTCTACTTTAGAATTCCTTCCGATGACTGTGAGTTATTTATACCCCCCAGAGACACTTCCCTGCTTAAACTCTCTCGAAGCAGATTGTGTTGTCTGCAAGTGTCTTGACCAACTGAAGTGTCAACAGCACAGTGACAGTGAGAACAAAACCAAGGTCTGTTGAATGCTTTATGAAGAAAGTGATAACCAAGTTATCATATATAACCAAGTTTGATATGTGTGTTAAACTTGCTATTGGGGAGCAGGAAATGTCCAATATAGGAATCAAAAAAATTCTTGATACAAAATATGTTACAGTTTCGCTGGTCCAAGTTTGACGCTAGCAGCATAAACCTTCCAGAGTGCCACAGGCTTCACCAGTCCCTGTTGCCTCACACCTAGCCCTTTGCAGACTCATTTCTATCACCTGAATGAATGCTGTAGGCACTTGAGGACATGACTCTTAAATATCCTGGTTCAGGACGTTTTTTGTTTGTTTGTCTGTTTTCAGGTGAAGAACAGAAGCCAAGACAGGGCAAGCGTGTTGTCTAAAGTCTCACAGTTTGCTCATGGTATGGATTAATGTACTTTCCGTTCTACCTCCTGTCTCTGTGTTATCTGCATGCAGACTGTGTAGTCTGAAGATAAGTTTGTGCATGTGCTTGTATGCACGTGTGTGTGTGTGTGTTTAGCATTGACAAATTAATATCCACATTTCTAGGAAGATATTTTCTAAAATGTGCACATTTGAAGGAACATTTATTTTTGATCGTCTTTGTGTTTTATTATTCTCACTTCCATTATTTGCCTCTCGCCAACAAAATATGAATTTATGTAAGACATCCTTTGCTGGTCTACATTCCGCTTGACGATCTTTTATGCAATTGCCAACCAAGTCCCCGGCTCTGTCTTCCTAAGATGTAGAGTGAAATTTTTCCTTTGTTTTGAAGCAAAGGAAATGAGATTTTCAGCAAAGAAGCCAAGAGGCCAGTAATGAACAAACTCCAGAGGATGTATAGGTTAGATTTGCAGCAAGAACATGAGAACCTTTGGCTTTGCATTGCTTCCCACAAACTCTCCATTCGGAATGGTTTATGATTATTGGCTAGGAATTGAATATGGCTTCAATAAACAGTGCTCCTATTTGATAAATTTCTTAGAGCTTCAACACTGTCTTTAATTTTGTGCTTGCAGGACAATCCCAGATGTTCTTTTAATGATCTGCCACCGGGCTTCTCTTCCCTAGCAGGTACCGCAAAGTCGTTTGACACAAGTTCTAGCGGAGTCAACCTCCTAAGTAAAGCACTTTTATGGTCAATGTTGCTACAAACACAGATGCAAGCCTAATTTAGAAAACATTAAACATTTCAGAATAATGACTTGAGGGAGAGATTCATAATTCACGAGGAATCTGCACCAATATGAGTTGAGGTTAGAGTACTGCTTTGAATAGTCAATTCGCTTTTCAAATATACGTTGTGACATATTTTTTAAAATGGGATTTGTATACAATTCTTTACTAATTTTCTTTGAATAGGGCATCTACTTAGTGTAAAAGCTGGGCCAAACACGGGACATGCCAAGATGAGTGGAATCCCTTCTGTGCATGAAAATAACTGTGTCAGGTAGGAGAGAAAGGAAGCAGAAGATGTTTCTGACTTGTGTGGTCAGTGCTACAATTGAAGGTGTGCACCAATTGCTGCCCAGCACAGAGGGGAGTGTGGTTTTAACAAGGATGCAGGTTGAATGTTCAGTAAGTGACCCAGAGGTAGACAATGAGACCAGGTCTTGAAGGTTGAGGCGGGATCTCCATTGAAGAGAATTATTTTGCAATCTGCAGCATAGTGTGCATCACTGAGGTTGCCAGTAGACCTGACCATCGGAAAAATAAGAACACTACTGGAAAAAAAAATTAGTATATTGCAAATTATTTCCCTTTCAAATCGGCATAAATCTTCTTTCTGGGAAAAATCTAGAATTTCTTAGGAAAAATTTAGACTTTTGCAGAAAAATCTAAGGGGCTCTCCTTTAAAGTGAAGTTGCAGTCTATCGAAACGTGGTCCAAGGCGTGAGGTTACAGTTTCAAAGCACCACCAATTTCAACTTCACGAAAACACATACAAGGTCCTCATGAGAATTTTTCCACTTCGTGTTGTAAATGATTCTTAGAAAATCACTGTACTTGAACACTGAATGTATCGAATGTGTATTTTTATTCCTTATGCAAAAATAATAAAATATGGAAGATACCAGAAATACAATATCCTTCACTTCTGGGGAGAAGAATCATTTATTGCCTACTCTTTGGGGTTCTATTTACATCACAACATCCATTGCACCACACTTTACAGTCTATAAAGCATTTTTAACATTAGTATTTCATTTCATCTTTACAACCTCTTGTAAAGAAGCTGGGGCAGGTATTGCCACCCCCTGTTACAAGTAAGCAAATGGAGATTGTTGGAGCCAAGTTCTACTTTTCTTAATCCAATGACCCTACTGCATCATGTTATGACACTCATTAGATTATCCTGCATTACTGAAGGAAGATATGAGAATAAAATAAGAGTGGAAAACAAATTCATTTCTCTTTTCTATTTTGGAATCCCATAATTAGACCCTTTGCTCAGGGGATGTTTAAGAAGACAAAATCTCCTTCTGAAATATTCTTCCCGTATTTACTCTACACCGAAATGTCTTTAGAATGCAGCTAATATGTGAAAGAATTAAAGCATACCTCTCTGGTAGGTGAGGCGGTGGGAACTCTAAACCACCCACCAGTCTCTCCCCTTCCCTTCCTCACTCTTCCACACTCTCTCTCTTCTACCCACCCTTGGAGCACAGTTTGAAAATCACTCTCTGAAAAGATAGATTCATTGTGTCCTTGGTAATGTCTAAATTAAGGCTGTACTGTAAGAAGTCACATCCTGTTTCTGGAATTCAAAGAGAACATGAATTCAAGTCAGTTAGAACAAAGTCATTTGCCCGGGAACCCACAGTGAAGGATAACATTAACATTCAGAAATGATTTGCAAGTTAGAAATTCATTCCCGAGCTAAAATAGAGCATCTGTCTAAGTTATCGTAGACTGGTACTGATTCTGTCAATGACATTCACACCTTTTCTTTTTAGGTCTAGTATCTTTACATAATTCCACATGGACATTTTAGTAGTAGGTCATTCAACAGTGCACGAGCTAGTGCACAATATAATAATGGGAATGAGGCTATCCACTGTGAAACTGGAGTAGGTGGTTATTGAGTGATGACTCTTGTGGTTTTCCTCATTAGGACCTTTGTAAATAAATAACCTAATTGGGTTTGGGGGACATAATGACAAATTTCATGCATTATTTCACTAAGGTTTTGGTTTTATAAAAATCTTTGGTCTGACCCAGTGGGCTAATGGGGGAAAAATAGAATCACTCATGTGAAAGCACATATTAAAATTGCTTTCTAAGATTTAAAAATTTCCCACCAAATACAGATGTGGAAGCTGACATCATTCAAATAGACTGGATTCTTGAAAGACAAAGAGGAATCATTCATTTGCAGGCATGGTAGATCCAGAAAAGTGTCTCCCACGTTGTATGCAGAGGAGAGTGCATTTCCTATTCGTGTTTTAGGTTGAATGGGGTAATAAGTTAGAGCCAATGTGTTTTTAAACTTCTTTGTTCCAAGAACTTGAGTTCCCATATTGCTTTTTTCTCTCCCTTTGAATACATTCATGATAAAACCTGTCCCCCCACCTCTTACATGGAAAAGAATACAGGTTGCAAAGCGGTTTTCTTAGATTTTCTAATGAACAGCTGGGCTGCAAATATAAATACTGAGAATTAGCATGGTAGAGAACAAAGGGAGGATTTCTTGGAAATTTTCGCTTGCAAGCTTTCTCTCACCTAAATGTTCCTTCTAATCCAGGAAGTGGAGCAATCACTTCCTATCTGGATTCACCATGTTACTGTGTTTTCATTTTCATTGTATGGATCTGACTGCATTTCTGGAATATTACGAAGGTCTTTAAATTGCTTTTTTTTCCCCTAATGTATAAAAAAACCTCTACATTACCATCCAAAAGAACTTTATAAGTCATCCATTTGACCTCTGACATCACTCCCCTCAATATTTTCCATTTTCTAGAGGATAACATTGAAATCTCTCATGGTATCTACAAGAGCCTCCACGATTAGCCTCAGTATCCCTGGAAAGCCTCACCAATTAAAACTCCTTTCCCACAATGGTCTGCACCCACCCCTTCAAAAGACTCTCTTATGTCCACCATGTTCCTTGTACCTAGATTAACTTTTTCCTCCTGCTTCATTCACCTGGGAAAATCTAATTTCATAACCCAGCACAAATATCACACTTGCTGATAGATTTTCTTTCTGATCTCAGCAGAATTGTCTTCTCCTCGCCTCAAACTCTTTGTAATGTCTCCCTGACGGCACCTAACACCCTCTATTGAACTGATTTATGTAGCACCGTGATCCCCAACTGGGCATGAGTGTGTTCTCCAGGAAATACTGGAGATATTGTTGGTTGTCGCTACTGGGAGCAGGTGGTATCTACTGGGTAGAAGCCAGGGATGCTGCTAAACATCCTACACTGCACAGGACAGTCCCATGACAAAGACTAGCCATGCACAAAATGTCAACAAGGACCGGAGTCGGCAAACCCTGCTTAGAGCGGGAGTTGTATCTTATTCATTCTCCGAGCGTTCCCCTTCCCTTCCCCGCCTCCCATTAAAGAGCCTGGCACCAAACACATCCTCCAGAGCTGTAGAAAGAGATTCACAGTCTGTGGTTGTTTCCTAAATTGCTTTTCTCACTTAAATCACATTATCCTCGAGAGAACTCACTGCTTCTCACTTCTCTTTTGGAATCAGATTTACCTGTATCCAACACGGCCTGAAAGTGGATGTCTCTGCACTGTCTACCACTCACCTGTGAGAGCTGCTCTTCCTTGTTTTCTCGGGAATAAATTTCAACTTTGCTCTAACGTATCCCAGAGCCCACTCACTTCCTGCAACTTCCGATATGCCCTAGTGTTCAGGATGGTATCCCGGGAAAGAATGAGCCTCCAGCTGTCTGCTTAGATGATGGTGGCATTACTCGTATTGTTTATTTTGTTTTGCTAGTTCCTTTACCCATATTCAAATCCAGTTTTAGTCCTTCCTTCTCCCGCCAAATCTCCTGGTTTCCTTGAATCAGATTGCCCCCTTCCACATCCATTAACAATAAAAAAAATAAAATAAAAAGAATGCTGGCTATGTTAGGGAATAATTATTTTAATAATATGGCTCTTATTTTATTTATTATTAAAAAAATAAGAGAGGCTCTTTATTCCTGTGGAATAGGCTTTAGTTATTTATGAGAAGAACCGCATCTCCACTCCAACCTCTCAAAGCATTTAAAAAGCTCCCAGATGGTGAAATAGGTTTTAAAAATGGAAACTCCATTAAAAAGATATATTGGTATATGTAAGAGCAAAAAGGAGGGAGAAAGGCCTTCAGTTACTTCTTCAAAATAACTTTTCTCTTTACTATGAAAAATATGATTTTCTTTTGAACATTAAAATACAAAATAATTATGGTTAGTATTAAAGATTCCCCATCCTATGGAGGCATCAGAAGATTCATTAAAGGAGGCAACTTAAAATGACAAATTTAGAAAAATATTTGTAACTGTACAACAAAATAGCAGCATACTGAACATCCAATGTGTTATAAGTACGCAGATTAGAGTGTTGTTTTCATCGTCAGAAACAGAAAATAACCCAAATGCCTTACTATAGAGAAATGGTTAAAGATTGTACAACTGAATCTGACCATCTTTAAAAGGTATAATGCAGAAGAATATTAAGCAACCTGACAAGATGTTGACATTTATTAGCAAGGGGAAGAAGTGGTTTAAAGTTACATGTGCACACGATTCAACACCTGCACACGTGCTCACACACAGAGGTACACGCCAGCACACATGCGTAGTTGGAAGAGCTTCACTTCAGCTTCCACAGGGTATTTATATTTTATTTTCTAAATTTCTCTTCCTATTGAAGTATAAAGTACGTACAATAAAGTGCAAACACTTTAGTCACCCAGCTCAATGAATTTTTACCTATGGAAACGCACACTCAGCAAGACGAAGAAATGGGGGGGCTTTTCTGTACTCTGGGGGCCTCCTTTCCTGCTCACGTCCCAAGACACTACCCTGACTCTAACTGCTCTCTCAGTAGTCTCGGTTTGGGGGTGTAGGCTATTTATTTATTTATTTTTATATTGTTGTTATTT
This sequence comes from Cheirogaleus medius, assembly GCA_008086735.1. NCBI lineage: Eukaryota > Metazoa > Chordata > Mammalia > Primates > Cheirogaleidae > Cheirogaleus > Cheirogaleus medius. The sequence continues at coordinate 1,770,236 of VBSM01000631.1, read as the reverse complement.
TTGCTTTTTAAAGTAATATTTTCAGAGGTTTCCTAATGCACAGTCATCCTATAGAAATTCTGTAAGAGAAATATTATTAGAAGGAGAAAATGAAATGAGGGTGAGGGAGGAGGGATGATGCAAGGAAGGAAAGAAAGAGAAGGAGGGAGAGAAGGAAGGAAAGAAAGAAGGAGGGCGGGGAGGGAGGGTGAGGGAGCTGGGGGGGAGCAGCCATGCCCTATGGTCCATAAGGAGCTTACCTGCTAGGAGGACAGACAGCCCCACATCCTGAACTTCACCCTGGCTGTATAACCATCACATTCCCGAATCAACCACTCCAATGCAAATCTGTGCCTTAAGCCATCTCCTTTGAAGGATCTTCCAGGGGATAAAAGACTTTGATTCCCTTTAAAGAAATGCTTGTTACAGACTCACAGTGGCATCGTAGCTTGAAAAAGAATGTTTGCCACCAGTTTCCCCGTCGAACCCGGCGCCGGCGTAACTCCTAATACACCAGCTACTCCTGGGCTCTGCCCACAGCAGGGACGACCATTCAGTGTTGTTCTCCTTGCTTGGATTATGTTCTGAGACAATCTTTATTACCAACTCCCCACTGGATACCCTTAAATTCTTCAGAGAAAAAAACCCCAAACGCTAGCAAATATAAACAGTTTGTGGTCTCGTGAGAAAACACACGGTGGTCTCTCTCAGAGAAGGCTGGAGACAGGCTCCGTAATGGAAGCAATTTGGAGAGGAAAATACGTTTTCTGTTTACTTTGAAATGTAAACTCTCTGTTATTACATGGCTATTAAAGTCAGCGGAGGGAGGGGCGCTGGCGGAGAAGCCTTTGCCTAATGCATTGGCGTGATTTTGAATCGCCTGCGTTTATAAGTGAATATCACAAATTCTGTCATGTTCCATTAAATTAAAACGTGGTTGTGTTAAATTAAATTAAATTATGCATGATCTTATACACATCCCCAACTGGGCTCCTTCCACCGAGTGCTCCAGACAACTCTGCCTCGTTGCAGCATTTGCATGAATCTCCATTTCCCAAGCCTCCGTGGATCTCTTGCTCTGTGCTGCTTCGGGGCCATGCCAAGGCCACGTCTTCTGCACCGTGGCCCCAGCGTGAGGCTTCTGCCTTCATATCTGGCTTCTCGAGTTTGGTTAAACAGGAGCAGTGAGCCAAGGAAGGCACGGATCTAGAGCTCCATCAAGTGACAACGATGTCGGATGTTGGAACTTTTTGCTTTTCAGATTCCTGGGGGGAAAAAAAAACTTTCATGGTCACATAACGTGAGCCTCCTTTGGGTCAAGTTCTCCTCTTTCTGAGGAAGGAGCAGAACAGTGCGATAGTGTGCACTGAGAAGAGTGGACTAGTTACATCCCCGTTTTCTCTAGACGGTCCTTTGCATTGCTTTTTATGTTTTCTCCCCAAAGAGGCTTCTGGAGGGCTTCCTTCAAATTAGTTTCTCTGCAGTTGTAGCGCACGCGGCCGGTACCCTGCGGACCGTCTCTCAGATCCCACTTTGCCTACGGAGCTCGGTTCCAAGGCTGTTTTGCCTACGTGGAAAGGAAGAAGTTCCCGGGACTCCACAGGGCAGCCTATTCCCAATAACGGATGCCATGCAAGTAGAACTATTTCAGCTGTCCCTTAGCCCTACTAGGGACAACTGTGAGGTGTCACCTCCCTTGTTTTGGGAGTTTCTCTGCAGACTGAGAGCCCAAATAGACCTCTTGTTCCTGTACCCTTGTTGCAGTTTTCCTGTTATTTCTCCCACGTCCATACACCCTGATTGGGTTTTCTGGGAATGCTTCCTAAAAAAAATATCACTTTAATCTCCAGGACTTCCTTTGGAGAACCCAGTCCCCAGTACTATCCCAATTTGCCTTTTATCTATTAACTAGAAGAGAGGTTAACTTAAAAAACCGTAAATTATGTCAGTAGAGACACTAAAAATAAAGACAAGTTTTTCTTTTTTATCAGCTTTGCATAGGTAGGGAATTTTTTAAACTTCATTTTCCCTGATAGGACATAGTTGACTCAATTACATAGGGATAGCAGTTATATATTTTAAGGCTCCTTTTAATGGGGGCCTTATGATATACAGTTGGTGAACTAGGTTTAAAGCACTTCTTACCGATTAAAATTTATCCGAGTTGCCGTAGGTGGTGCATAGACAAGAAGAGACCCTGTTGGTTGGTGGGTGGAACACATGGAAGGCTAGGGAGGACTCGGGTTTTGTCACTAAGAACCTGCTGACACACACAGGGACGAAGATGCCTTCATCTCAGCGTCATACTTGGCATGAGCTAGTTGATCAATACACACTCCTTAGTCAAACTGAATGGAACCGAGGTGCATTGGATTGAAATGAGGATGGTCTATCTGCCGATCCCTTATGAAATACGCGGCAGCCACAAGAAGGGTATTGGACGCGGAGACAATCTCTCACATACGGGAAGTGGCAGGAGGGACGTATGCACCTGTGCTCTTCAACAAGGCAGCCACTGACCACATGTGGCTATTTGAATATAAACTAATGAAATTAAAATTTAAAAGTCAGTCCCACGGTTTCACGAGCCATGTGCCACGTGCTCAATAACCACGTGTGGACAGCAGCTAGTAATAGTTGGTAGCAATCGTATTGGACAGCCAAGCGGGAGAGCACCTGTCTTAGCTCAGAAAGTTCTACTGGACAGAGTGAATGTGGACATTCAGGGTTAAGATCCCGGGAACGCTTCTCCGTGCCAATGGGCTTCTACGCCAGGGACCTACAGACTCAGCTTGGTTCTCTTTTCTCTTTTTTAATTTTTGCTTTCATATTTATAAAAAAAAATATGAAACAGTTCAAACAGACAATTCCTTTAAAGCTGCAAAATCTCCCTCTATCCTCAACACACACCCTGACCCCCGGCACAAGGTAGAACCGAGTTGCCTCACACGTGGTTTCGTGAAAACACGCCACCCTTTTTTTTTT
>VBSM01000631.1:1749041-1767172 GCA_008086735.1 Cheirogaleus medius | reverse complement strand
CTCCCGCCTTGGCCTCCCAGAGTGCTAAGATTACAGGTGTGAGCCACTGCGCCCGGCCTTGTTACATTTCTTGACTGTTTTCTCTTGCCAGAGGATAAGCCACATGCAAGTAAGGATTTTGTCTGTTTTTCTCACCATCGTATATTCAGTAACTGTGATAGTATCTGGCACATTTAGGGACTCAACAAATATTCACTGAATGAATGAAAAGAACTCCGGTGGGTTATTCTTTGTCACTATTTGGGCTCATAAATTCTGCTTGGCTTGGTAGCAATTTCCCAGACCATTGTCACTCTGGTCATCTTAATTTTGAAAGTGGAGCTCATTTTCCACCCTCAGATCTTGGCCAACAACTAGTCAACATGAATAGGACATGCATCTCCCTGCAGGAAGCTGTGTGTGTATGTGTGTGTGTAACAATGTGTGTGTGTATCTGGGGGGAATGGAGCAAGTCTGGAGGTACAGAATGAGGGAGGAACACACAGAGGACGTGTGTTGTTTGAAGAAGCACATTCAAACATGTGGTAGATCTTTCTACTGAAAGACACCTATTGATTCATTTCATAATGCAAATCAGAGGAAGTGAAGCTGGCCAACATGCAGCCTGGGAGAAATTAAGAGAAGATGCAGCACGTTTCCTCAACGGTCTGTGGGTGTCCTGTTCTCGATTTACAGGACAGAGGGAGATGAAAAACTAACAACATTCCCGCACGCTGACTTGAGTCCTGAGAGTGGCGCTTAACTTTTTTCAGCTGATGGAGAGACGGAAATTCACAATGTTATTTGCGAGACAGTGTGGGATGTTGTTATTTTAACTCCATGAAATTATTTAAGAGAAATTCTACGGTCAGAAGATATGACCATGTTCTCCAAACAGTGCCAAAGCGTACACGCCGGTGCAATGCCTCTGGTTCTGAATTTTCCCGAGGCTGTTTATGTGCTTCTGTGAGAGGTGGTTTGTCTCTCACAAGTGGACAGGGGGTTGCAGATCCCTGTGACCTGAGAAAAGCTTTTGGAGAAACTTAGAACAGACAAATTGTAACCATTGACTTATGCGTCCGTGCTTCTGCGAACTGGGGAAGGACGCTGTGATTCAGTTGTGTCTGCACGTGGTTCAGCTCTGGTTTGCAGGGCTGGGTTCTGCGCTAGCAGAATCCTCCCTGTTAAACGGTGTCTGCCCTTGCGTCTAATTGTCTCACGTGGGTGTTTCTGGATTCCTGCGAGATTACTCACGCAGTAGCTATGTTTTGAACATCTACGATATGCAATGTCCTAAACAAGTACTAGAGATACAGAATAGGAAACGTACGTCTTACTTTGAGTCTGATATGGAAGAAAAATTACATCCAATTCCCCTTAGCAGGCTCCCTGCTCTTCCAGGCATGGTCTCCTTGGAGATCATCCCAGTTACAAATTGCAAAGTGAAGGTTGAGTGTCATCGTGTGTGGTGGAAATGACGAAGTCTTGCCGATGTCTGTCCTGGGCATTCTCCACCTCAGATCTCCTCTCAGCTCTTCTGCACCTGCTCTGGGCTGACTTACAGTGCAGTGACAGGTCCCTTTGTCCTTGGCTTCCATTCAGTTGGATTCTCGGGGTAAGCATGTGGTGTATCTGAATGTGAGCTGGGAGTAGAGTCAGGCTACTGGTCCTGTCTGCTCTCTCCCTGGGGGCAGTGCTCCTGAGCGGAAGGTGGCTGTCTCTTTCTGGATTCCGCAGTTGGTTCCTACTCTTGATCCTTCAGACCTGGGATAGGAGTGGCTCCCTCTGTCCCTAAACCCAGGGAGCTCCCATATTCGCCACGTTTTCATACCCCTCCTGAGCCAGCTTTTTGCACCTCTGTGACTAATTCTTCACTAAATCCTAATCACCCCGCTTCAGTATGCCTTCTTTTGCCTTATAAATACCCTGCATGGAATAGAAAATTCTAACAAGGGGTCAACTGCTTGCTCTACGATTTGCTCCCTGGATCTCCCTCCGAAGAAATCCAAAACTAGCCACAAGAGAGGAATTTGGATTTTTTGAAACTTTACTATGTTTCTAGAGAGAATCAAGGGAACAGACTCTCCATTTATATTTTTAAGAATGGGATTTAGGTGTTGTCTCATTCTACTTTGTATTCTCAATGACTTTATATTCTCCCTGCCAAATAGTGGATGCCAAAAAATGTTTGTAGAATGAATCTGTGAACACTGTTAGGGTATTTGACATGGCAGCTAAATAAGGAAATGATTGTCTTATTCTTGAGTTATACCCCAGGTAAGTAAATAAAACAGTAATCACTGAGACGCAGCAAACAACACCCAACCATTCAACCATATATTAGATTTGATAAGGGTAGTTTAAAGAGTAGATAAGTTATGTTTTTTACTCTCTCTCCTCTCCCTCCTTTTTGCCCGCTTGACTTCCTTTTTCTCCTTCTTCCTTCCTTCCTTCCCCCTCCTTCCTCCCTTCCTTCCTCCCTTCCGCCTTCCTTTCTGCCTTCCTCCCTCCCTCTTTCTTTCTTTTTTCTTTCCTTCGCTCTTTCTGTTTTTTCCTCTATATTTTTATAATAAAGTAGCTGAAAGGAGACAATAGACAAGGGAGAATGTATAATTGTTCTATCAATACACAAATGGCACATCCACAAATAAAGGATTTATCGGCAACACGGTGTTCTCTTAGTAAATACTATTTATTTCGACCTCTCCAAATACATGTTAACCAAATTGTTCCAGTCATTTGCACATTTGGAAAAAAAAACAAACAAACAGAATGTAGGTTTCATTCACCTAGACTGAAAAATGTTTTTCTTTGTTTCAACACAAATACCTAGTGGGGGATAAGAAAGGCTATATACTCTAGTGATTAAATAAATGGAAAACAGTAGGAATGCAACTTCTCCCCCGACTGCTCTGTGAAATAGTGTGTTTTAAGTCTTATTTCCTACGGGCTTGTGAATAGTGTATTATTCCCATGCTTATGCCCACCACGTCGAGCTTAAATTAAAAAAAGTTCCAATTCTCCAGCTTTTGATGGAATTTGAAGTGAAAACTTGGCTTATGCTTACTTTCACTAACAAAAAGTTTTGTGCTGCCAAAGTAATTTTTTTGGTAGCATTGCGAGTCCAGAAAATGCCATCTGTAATATCTTAGGATCACGTGAACACTGGCTTCTGTACCGGGCAGGTTCAGCCTGCCCACTCCACGCAACCCACACCGGGCTGCCAGCTGATGTCTTTTACGTCTAGAGAACCAGACGAGAGGAAGGCTCTCGCGTTTATTTAATCCTGTGTATTAAGTGAAGCCTGCTGCATACCCCTCCCTAACTACATTTCCTTTTTTTCCCCCCCACCCCAGATATATGCACTGTCCTAAATTGGCATTTAGTATTCATATTCATGTATTTATGCTTTTATAACATAGATGTGCATTCTCAAATAATAGAGCTTTACATATTTATTAATAGAAGTTTTATAAACGTTAGAGTTTATACCATATATTTTTCTGCAACTAAGGCTGAATTTTATCCTTTTGTCAATGGGGAGTCACTATGGAGATTTAGGGGGGGGGAAGTGACTCACAAGAACATCATGAAATAATATAAAGATGAGACAATGGAGAACAAGAGAGGTTAAGGAATTTCTTCCAAGTCACCTGTAGCTGGATGAGGAAAGGAGATGAACCAAGTTCCAGAGCTCTTGCTGTAGCCCGGGGACGGGGCATGCTTAAGAAGAAAAGCAGATGAAAAGAACCCCCTGAGACTCAGCATTCTGGACGTTTTCAAGGGTGCCGCTGGATTGGATTATGGGCTGGACCCAACGAGTCCTTTTCTCCGCACAGGTCTGTGCTATTTGGTGAGATCTTCCTGGGGCAAGGTGGAGGTGGAGGAGAGGGGAGCTTCTCCTTCTCAAAAAGCTCCCCTCCAATTGTCCCTGGCATCCTTGTTCTCTGGGGCTCAGCAGCTTGCGAGAATGAACTGATGATTTTTGCCATGAACATCCCTGTTTTCGGGGTTCATGACAACCAAGGCTCAGCAGGGTCACTCGCGTGCACGTCACACTGAAACGAGATGTAATTCTGACAACGCCATTATAAAAGATCACCCTAATAAATGTGAGGGTGGAGAAATCTTTAAAAATACATGTGGTTACATAAACTAGAGTCCATCCTGAGAACGAAAGAAGGTGCCGGTGTATAAAAGATGAGGAAGTGCTGTAGGGACTGATGTGTAAAATCTCTAGAAAGCTATTACGTTGACAAAGTGAGGATCAGAAGAAGAGTTTATATATAAACTATAGTAAGCTACTTTTTGCTTAGGAAAAGGGAGTAATAACATATATATTCATATCGAATAAAGAGACATAGGAAGCATAGAGAATGGGGTAGCCAAGGCAGAAGATAGAAATAAGAGGATAGGAGACTACTCAATATATGCCTTTTTATATCATTTTTGTTTTGAAGCTTATAAATTTTTACCTACTAAAATGCATTTAAACAAGTAAGATCTCAATTAATATTCTATCAATGTTAGTTTCCTATGCTTGATAATTATACTAAAGTTAGGTAAGATGCTTACATTGGGGTATGAGGTAAGAAACAATGTTATTTTTACGACTTTTGGTTAAGTCTCACGTTAGTTCAAAACAAACTATTTTTTTAAAACATTTTATTTAAATTAAAAAATCAAAATTTTTTTAAAAAGATGATCCACAAATAGGTGACAATCACATGAAAATGTGTTCAACATCATTAGCAATCCGGGAAATGCAAATTAAAAACAAAATGAGATGCCATTTGTATAACAGTTAGAATGGCTAAAAATTAAAACTGACCAAGAATTTGTGCGAGACACTGGATCTCTCATGCATTGCTGGTAGGAGTATAAATGGTCCAACGATTGTAACAAAGTTTGGCAAATTCTTATCAAGTTAAATAGGCACCTACCTTTTGACACAGAAATTCCACTGCTAGGTGATTATCTATGCAAAATGACTGTACAAGAACAATCATAGCATCTGTATTTACAACTGCCCCAAACTGGAAGTAACCCAAATGCACAAAAGAGGAATGGGTAAACTGACTAGTTTTTATGTTCATATTAATGCAATGCAATACCACTCAGCAATCAGAAGGAACAAATGACTGATAAATGCAACAACATAGATGAAGCTCACAGACATAATGACAAGTAAGAGAAACTTGGCACTACAGAGCTTATACTGTGTGGTTCCATTTATATGAACTGCTAATACGAGGAAAAAATATCAGAACAGCAGTTGCCTCTTGTTGGAAGATTAACTGGGAAGAGGAAAAAGAGACGAAAGTGTTCCAAACAGTGGCAGAGTTGTGGATTATGGAGGCGTACCCATTTGCCAAAATTGTGCGGTTCATTTTTGTGCAATTCAATGATACATATCTTATCTCAAAAAAAGCACTTTAAAAACAACAATGACCTAGGAGTTAGGAATGGGTAGAGGTATCTGTGATACAGAATGGTATTAAGAGAACATGAATAACTACTGACGTGGTGTGATGGGTGCATGGAAGTTCATCATACTATTCTGCTTATTTTTTTATAGATTTGATATTTTCTACAATAAAGAGTTAAAGTAATTTTAAAAACAAAAAGTGCCAGTTTTGCTATAAAGGGAAGCAGTCGTATGGAGAAGTAGCTGGGATGTTTTATTATCAAGACGGGAGGGGTTGGAGCGTGTTTTAGCGTGTTTTACACTGACAGGAGTGGAACAGTTCCGGGGGCTGGGAAGAGCGTGTGGCAACCCGAGACGCTCCCTGATGGCACTGACAATCAAAAGAACATTTTACAATGTGCAATAGTCGGATCACAATAAAAGCATTTGGCACCAACTCCCAGGCTTATGGAAAACACTAAGGAAAACTAAAAAGTATTTTGGAGGTAGACCAAGAAAACCGCCGCCTGTTACTGAAAGCGGCTGTTACGTTAACTGATAGAAAGAGAGTCCAATTCTTCTTCAAATCCCGACTTTCTTCTTCCATGTTTACGCAATAAAATGGTCTTCAGATTTTAAAAGTGAAAGCAAATGCAGTTGGGAGAGATTTAAGCCTTTAATAGGCGAGAAAACAATGAGAGGACGTAGCCTTTTAAGATAAACTCAAACCTGGCTGAACAATCTGGAGAATATTTGCTGGTAGTCGTTGAGTAACCGTGATTGACAAGAGAAATACTGAGAGAGAAGGTCAGCATGTGTTGACCCCATTTTTCCTTTTTATCCTCCCCCCCTTAAGTTGATGATAGCATTCTGGAAATTACAGGCTGTTAAATGGTACAACGATCCTTCATGTTCCACAATAGAGAACCTAATAAATGTCTTGCAAGCCCAAAGTAAATGAAACAGCAATTTCTAGAGGCTCCATGGGTTTGCTAAAAGCAAGTCCATCTCAAGCTAGTTTTATTAAAAACTGTGGATATAACTTGTCCAGATGTTAACATGTTATTTGGCAAGTTCCCTCTTGCTATGCTACAGGACAAGATGAATACACAAGTGAGTGAGCCTGAACCCAGAGGGTCACGCAACTATCCGTTTATGGGTGTGTGACCCATACCTGTGAGGTCACTGTCATCACCCACTGCAAACACTCGTATCCGATCACACACGTGGAAAGAGAACCTGTGGTTAGTCATGAAAATGATCTATTTCCGTCTGCCTCTGTGTCTATATTTACATACACGTCCATATCTATTAGCAACTATTTACCTACCTATACTTAAAATTAGCTCCACTTCTTCCCCACTTGTACATTAAATAGTTCTCTCTCTAGACTTAGAAAGTGGGTGGCCTGATTATTCGAATGTTCCGTTTTATGCAAGCACATTGAAACCTCTTCTTTCTACTCTTGTGGCTGCAAATAATTCAAAGATTGCACCAGCTTGTTTCCTGCCTTATTAAATGGAGCACATTGAATAAAAGCCATCATTTTCTTGGTTATTCATCATTTTTGTGAGATAGGGCTGGAGACGGAGTGGAATTAGTATTGGCATCTGGGAGTTGTTATTAAAATTAAATTTTAAAGAATGTCTTGTGCTTTTCATTCTTTTCTGGCCAAAAAGTGAAATTCTGAAGTCATTAGTAGAGGCTTCTAGATATTTGTCTTCAAGGGCCACTTTTTTTCAAAAGTCTTTGTGATGGCTTTTTAAAAAAAAGTCACAGTTAATTATGGTGCTGTTCTAAGGGACTACCTTCCTACATGGAGAACAGAGATATATAATGAAACAGTCTCTGTTGATGTTTCAATTCACACTTTGTCATACTTCAGCTTTGTATTATTGTGTGCAAGTAGCTCTTAGCTGATAATCACTGATGAATCAGAGAAATCATAGAACCCACTACGGCATAACCAATTCCCAGCACTGTTAATGGCCTTTGCCAATGATTCTGCACAAATAAGGTTGAAGCAAATTGCTGAGAAAATACTGACACACTCACAGCCTTCTCATTTGGGGGAGAGAGGTTTAACATTGCCCTGCAATTGTAAGGCACCTTTCTTTAGGCATCAGCAATTTGGCGAAGAAAATCAATTCTGGTTTTAAGACATCTTCCCACTTCTTGCTCAGCTACCTACTGACTTGCACTGACTGATTATGTTTGGGTGTGTGATTCCAAAGCAAAAATTACTGGCAGTCTGAACAATGAGTACGTCTTAGCGTGTAATTATATGGTGGTTTTGAGTGATTCTCTAAGGTTTTTCTTGGTTGTGCCATTTGTAATCTCTTGGAGAAAAGGAATGGCATTTGAACTTCTTTAACATCCTCAGGCTGAAATATCATTAACTTTGCAATTATGCTAATACATAGATTACAGTAATTATCACTACACTTAGTGTGGCTGAGAGAACAGGAGGCTCAGGGTCAGAAGGTATATTTTACCTTTGTGACCTGGGGCAACAATTCCTTCTTTCTGCTTCAGTTGTTTTTGTTTTTGTTTTGTTTTGTTTTGTTTTCCCCATCTGCCACAGTGGGAAGAACAGTCATCACTTTGCAGGACTGATAGAAAAATTGCAGGATATTTCCTAAGATGAATTGTTCCCTCCTATAGAATGGGGATGATGGCCTGAACCACTAGGGTGGTCCTCACCCTGAGTAGCAGCTCGACTCGTTTTAGCTTTCTTCTCATCGTCTCTTTCTTTTAAAATAAGCTTTTGATTTTAGAATAGTTTTAGAATCACAGAAAAATTACAATGAATAATATAGTAAACAGAGTCTCCATATGCCCCATGCCCACTTTTCCCTGTGGTTAACATCTGGTACCTTTATCAAAACTTTAGCAAACCAAGGCTGATATGTTAGTGTTAACTAAAGTACACACCTTATTCGTATTTCCTTTACATTTTTATTTAATGTCCCTTTTCCATTCCAGGATCTCCCACAAGGAGCCACATCACATTTATTTATCATGTCAACTTAGGCTCTTTTTGGTTGTGACAATTTCTCAGACTTGTTTTTGAGGATCTTGACAGACATGGGCACAGGTAGAGTCAGATATTGTGTGACATGTCCCTCAGTTGGCATTCATCAGTCTGTTTTCCCAGGACTAGGCTGGGGTCGTGGGTGTACAGAGGAGAAATACCTTCCCTTTTCCCTCCTTTCATTTTCCACCCCCTCTTCTCCTTCCTTTTCACTTTTCTCACATTTTCTTCCTTTTCTCTTCCTTTGTTTTCTAAATAAACTTCTCTTGTTGCGCTGGGAACAAAAATATCCTTACTTTACTTTATGGGCAATCTTTTAGATTTTAAATCTTGACTATATAATCTCTAAACCTATGCTCCTTTTGAATTTAATTGAGCATTTGCACACATCAACAAGAGCAAGCGAAAGCCAGGTGCTCCAAGAACTAGGACAAAAGAATTTTACTCTATTGTGCTGAGTCAGGTATAGGTAGAAGGTTTCACAAAGCAGAAATAATGAGGAGGGTTAAGACCCTAAGAACAAATAAATGATAATAAAGAATCAACACCCAAACACTTGACCTAGGTATGTTAGCAAAAAACATTTATGAAAATGAAAAAATGTAAACGTTAGTATTAGGAGTGTTCTTCATAAAGAAAGGCCTTGGCATTTTGCCTTAGCTTTCTTATAGAATACAAGTGTTATGCCTTTATTAGCACATGCATTGCCTAAATAAAAAATAAATTACATTTTTTTAACCTTAGGCAAAGGAATAAAACACATTTTAAAATTAGGTGAGATTTATTTGTTTTGTGGTTTGACCAATAACGAAGGTAATGACTTCTGGGCCTTGGTGCTGATTTCTGACCCAACCCACGGTGTGAGTGATTTCATATGCATTAAGCTCAGAAACTCCTATGGACTCTCTTCAAGCCTATAGTATTAATATTTGCTGATTAGAATTGTTGAATTTCTAAGTTTAGCAATAATCTGTTATATCTCTATAGTCTCTTTGGAACCCAAAAGTATGAATCATCAGCTGGTCAGTTTTCTTGTGCTGGTTCATTTTATGTGTCATCCTGACTGGCTTAAGAAGTGCCCAGATACTTGGTTTCTAGGAGGGTGATTTTGGATGAGATCAACATTTAAATCGATAGACTGAGGAAAGCAGATTGCCCTCTCCAACGTGGGTGGGTCTCGTCCAATCAGTTGAAGGCCCAACGAGAACAAAGACTGACTTCCCCCAAGTGAGAGAAAATTCCCCTGCCCTATGGCTTTCAAACTCAGACATAGCTCTTCCTGGCTCTACAGCAGCCTGCCAGCCTTCAGACTCCAACTGGGAGGTTGGGTCTAGATTTTGCAGATTTTGGACTTGTCACCTTCCATAATTGTGTGAGACAATTCCTTATAAATCTCTCCCCCCGCCCCCACTTACCTCCTCTCTTTCTTCCCCTCTCTTTCCCTTCCTTTCCATATGTGGGGGTGTGTGTGTATATATATCTATATATATCATATATGTCTTTACTGGAGATATCTATATCTCTATATATGGAAAGAGAGGCTTACTTTAAGGAATTGGCTTATTCAATTATGGAGGCTATCTTTATATATATACCGTGTTTCCCCGAAAATAAGACAGGGTCTTATATTTATTTTTCCTCAAGAAGACACCCTAGGGCTTATTTTCAGGGGATGTGTTATTTTCCACTCAAAGCCTCAGCTTGCAGCACGCACAGGACGGCCGGGACCTGACAGGGGGAGCCGACCTTGTTGGTGGGGCTGCCCGCACCTTTCTGGTCACCTCTGGGATAGTAGCTGTCACGATGGGGCAGATGAGAAGGGCTGCTCGTCTTCTTGACAGCTCCGTGATGAAATGCATGGGTTGTGCAGATACGCTGTGTAGCCACGCCCATCACTAGGGCTTATTTTCGGGGTAGGGCTTATATTGCGCAAATGCTTAGAAATCCTGACTTGCTTGAAGCTCTGGCATGTGGGGGGGGGTGGTAGGGGCAATGTATGTAACCCTAACAATATTTGTACCCCTATTATATGATGAAATAAAAGGGAAAAATGCTTAGAAATCCTGCTAGGACTTATTTTATGGGTAGGTCTTATTTTCGGGGAAACACGGTATGTATATCTTTGTTGGAGATATGTATATCTCCTATTGATTCTGTTTCTGTGGACAGCCCTGATCAATACAGCTTTCTTCCCTGCTTATGTAGACGTTTTGAAAATGGATCGACGTCTTTCCCAAACACTCTCATGCCACAGGGCAGTACCACAGCTTTCCATACACATGAATTATGCTTCTGAACCTTGTTTGAGAACGAATGGGAGAATTTAGACTTTCTGCTGAAGAACCATGATCGAATCAAATGGGAGTCATTTTACTGGGTATTCTCATGTTGTGCTCATTTACCTCATTTAAATCAACAACCATTAAGCTCACACCCAGCATTCATGGGGCAGGTTATTACCAGACAATGTTCTCGTACAGTTACGCAGGGCTGTGTGGGAAAAGTTAACTCTTCTGAGGGCTTGGGGAGAGGATATGAACTAGAGATATATTAATATGAGAAAGATACTGATGGAGACATGGTCAGGAACACACGGCCTTTTGAGAAGCTGCTGAGAGCTGATGTCATATTTTCGTCATGGGAATAAACCAAGCCTCCATGTTAATTTTTCTCTGTGTAGTCAGAGCTGTGAAAGGCACAACTTCTCAGGCCCCAGGAGAGATACAAGTGCTTCCATACCAAGGGTCAACAAGCTTCTTCTGCAAAAGGCCTGACTGTAAATATTTTAGGCGTTTCAGGCCAGACGGTCCCTGTCACAAATATTCAGTTCCGCCATTTTAGCGCAGAAGTCACCAAAGACAATACCGTAGACATGCTACACAATGAACATGGCTGAGTGTTGCAAAAAATTGTATTTATAAACACTAAAACTTGAATTTAATATACTTTTCACCTGTCATAAAATATTCTTCTTTTGATTTTTCGGGGAAAACTAAAAATGTAGGAATGATGTCTAGCTTACAGGCTGCTGAATGGAGATGATATCACACCTACATTGAATGATTGTCTTCTCCCCTTAATATTTTGTTGTTAATGTTTTTCCATGTGCTCTGCCTGCCCTGAACTGTAGTTCCAGCTCATTAGTACTTTTCACATGGTGATCTGCACCAAGGAGAGGAAAGACACCATTTCCCCCTCAGAGCAAATACCACAGAAAGTGCTTAATATAATTACATCTGTACTAACATTTTATCCATATCGCTTACCTAATTAATTTGTCATAACAATAATAAAAGGAATGGTGGGAGGAATCCTGTTACATATTTTAAAAATATCTATGTCTGCATTTTTTTCCACTCCTCTTTGAAAGGCACCAACGAAAGCCATTCAAGTCATTTAATTATTTCAAATTATTTAATATAACATGGCAGTTCTAGCCAAATAGCATTAAGTCAGAAAAATAACTAAGATAAGAAGAATCACACACCTGAGATAATTTTTATATTTTCATAAAGATAGGTTAATACCTGGGAGGTAACTTGTGGGGAGGAATTGCCTATATGCATTTCGTTTCTCATTTGTTTGACGTATAGACTTTGTGCATGTTAAATATTGCCAGCGACAAACTTCCTGTGAAGCATTGCCTTCTCCTTCAATCAACGAGGTAAGCTCTGTGTTAAATTTCAATTAAAATCATAACAAAATATAGTATTGCTGATGCAGAACTCTCACATCTTATTTCATTATTTCTCACATGTGCTTTTCTGGAGAAAGTAGCTTAGAGATATAGTAAATTCAGGCCACATTAAGCAAAATGTGTAATCAAGAGAATCCCAGAAAACGTATCTGAAGCCTCCCTACAAGTGTCTTGAGTTTCTTGGACGTGGTAACCACCATTCCTGACCCAAGTCACTTTCAGCTGGAGTGTCTAAGTTACTCTTCTTCCACACAGTGGTGGTTTCGAAAGGAGGGTGTTATATTCTTTGTGCACGTGTGTGTGGGTTTCTTGCAAACAGTTTGCTGCATGGGAGGCAGTCTGGATTCCTTTCGCTGGTCTCCTATTCCGAAGAAATGTGCTGTGAGGATTGCTGCTATTTCAAGAAAAATGCACACATCATAGTTTCCTCAAAGAAGTTGCTGAATTAACAAAAATTAAATCAATGAAGAAGAAAACCTTTTGCATAAAGGAGCCCCAGTGGTGGCATATGACAGTCAGTGATCCTCTGTCAGCTTGATGTGCCAGCACTCACAGAACATTCCACGGACGCGCCCCGGCTGGCCGGCTTTTCCGTTAGGCTTCTTCCTTATGAAACAGCTCAGTGCGAACGCTTTCAGGTGCTTCAGGCAGATGGTGTTGGAAAATCGTCTCTCAAATCTCCTCCTCCAGAAAGTGGCACTTGTAAGAATCGCGTTGCCGGGGACCAATCAGCAGCCCGTGATGTTAAACCTGCTGCCAGTGTCTGCTTGTCATCTGCAAAGTGGCTCACCTTGGTTGGTCGGTGGGAGACGGAAAACCCACGTCATGCCAAATGTTGAAGTTTGAAATCCCTGACATGGGGTGAACTTTTCTCAAAGATCAGTTTCCATGTTGCATTTAAAATCTTTAAATCAGTGGGTGACGTGCGTCATGTTTTAATCATCTTAGATGTCCGGTGTATCACCAAATGACCTGTGAGTATGATTACCTGAAGTGGTTAAATGTGTGTTTAGTTATTTTATTTAATTTCTGTCTCCTCAATAGGTAAACATTAAATGAAGGCTGAGACTTCTTCTCTTACTTTTATAAAATAATAGGTAAATAAACACTTTAAGAGTTGAACTAGAAACTCTTTGAGTTAATATTCTTTTATTTCTAAAATGCTACTCATTTGGGTTATAGTAAGACTTAAGAAAAAGACTATGGTCATTTTAGATACACTAACATCTGGATATATAAGTCAAATTTATATCAGCTCAGTGTTTTCTTGTTTGATTCAGGATCTGTAACCAGGCCAAAGGTATTTAAAACCCAGGGTTCTATTTTGTGCTACTTCATGAGACCTGGGTTTTGTTTTGGGCATAAAATTCCATGTGAGTCTGCTACACAGATACCACATTTTCACTGACTAAACCAGAAATCATCATTATCAAATGAAGGACACCCCTGCCAAAGCCTCAAGATTGGACATTTGGGAACCTTAAATCACTAGTTATCAGTAGCTTTTAAATAATTTTTAAAATTTTTTTCACAGAGCCTTTTTTTCATAGTTTTATTTTTATTATTTTTTTTATTTCAGCATATTACGGGCCACATAGCCTTCTAAAAATGTTAAGTGTAACACCTGCTTATTGCAAAAAAGTTAGAAGTTTCAATAGAAAGATGAGAAAATACAAAATGTTTAAATCGCCACCCAGAAATAGTCTGTCAGCAATTGCTGCACTTCCTTGCCTATAGTGTTATTCTATCCATGGAAAAGCATATTATATGAATAGTCTAGAAGTTCTCTCTGCTATCAAATGAATATTTTATAAAGTTATTATATTTTTTTATATTATGTGGGTATTCTGGATGATAAAATTAAAACCTTTGGAGGACAGAAAAGGATAAAGAAGAAAATAAAAAGATACTATCTAATCCCATCAAGCCCACATAAACCCTATTAACATTCTCATGTGTTTGCTCTTTTCTCAGGTTTATGCATAGAGAATTGAGATGATATCACACTTACGCTGAATGTTTGTCTTCTCCCCTTAATATTTTTGTTGTTAATATTTTTCCATGTTGTTTTTTTATTTCAAAAACTTAAATTTTAATGGATGTGTAATATCCTATCATAGATATGTCATCGAGTGGATTTAGCCACATGAAAGTCACTGTCATCTGTGATACTTTTGTGGTTGTAAAATTTTGCAGAACAGTGCAGTGGAATCAAACTCATTATACCTGAGTTGTTCTTTGTATTTCTCTTTTCTTGAGGTTGCTTTCTAGGAGTGGAACTAGTGGATCAACGTGTAGGGACATTTTTAAGGCATCTGAAACATACTCTGAGTTGCTTTGGAAGTGTACTGGATCCCTTTACACTGTAACCAACCAAGAATTATAATGACTATATAAAATCATGTCTTTCATAACTTTTACAGTGGGTTGTAATGAAAAATGTGAAGTATAAGCATGAAAACTTTTTGAGAAATTTTCCTTCACAGATTTGTGGTACAAGGAGTTACAATGAGAGCCCTGAAATCATCTTTCCCAATTCTAGAAGAAAATGTAACTCTTGTGTGAAATCAACTCAACTAAAAACCAATAAAAACATTGTTGCACATCTATTTTTGGTGCATTCACGTGAAAATGTCTAGCAAGTAACTGAAACTTCAAATGTTAAGTTTAGGAGAGAGGTCAGGGCTGGAGCTCAGTGCAGAATTTGGGGAGCTCTGTGTACCCCGGTGACGTGTTACACCAAGAAATGAGTAAGGGTGCTCAGGGAGACTGTGCAGACCTGACAGAGAAAGGAAATATGCACAGAATCTTTATAAACATTATATATGCAGTAAGGATTTAAACATGAAAATAAATAAATACTTGTCATATTCCCAAAGGGATAGGGATTAAAGGAGACAAAAGTGAGTCAGGCCTAGAAGGCTGAACTCTAGAATGGTCTGAGGCATTAGAAAGGAATTGTAACCAGGTATCGGTCATACAAAATCCAATGAAAGCAACATAAACCTTGAAAACTCTATTTCCAGTAATTAAAAAGTCTTGGCTAATCAAAGAGATAATCTCTTTCATTTATAATATCAAGCACAGAATATTTAATGCATGTTTTAAAAGGTTTCTTAAATTTGAAAAATGTGGAAAAAACTCAGTGTTGTGACATACCTTATTAAACCAAGCATGCATCGAAAGTATGGTGTTTTAACCTACCAGATGGATAAAGTTACAAAGAAAGCAAATATAAAGCCAGGGTGAGCATGGAAGCAATTTTCATGCATAGCTGGTGAGAATGTAAATTGCTACAATGAATTATGAAGTTTGAACTTAAAACATAAGTACTCTATAAAACAGAAATTCTACTCCTAGGTATGTAGCCACAAGAAATCAGTCTGTATTTTCTCCAAAATACGCAGACAAGAATGTCTATGGGAACTTTGTTCATCATAACCCCAAACTGGAAGAACTAAAATGTCCACCTTTAAGATCAAGAAATTGTTTGTATTCTGAAAATGGAGTATTATATAGGAGTAAAAAGTTAATGGCTGATTCATGCAAGAATAGGGATGGATGTCACAGATACAATATTGAGTAAAGGAAGCTGGACACAAATGAGTACATGTATGATTCCACTGATGTGAATTTCAAGACCATAATGTTCTAATCACAACAATGTTTAACTTTGAGAGAATGTTCATTGGAAAGAAAAATAAGGGAGCTTTTGGGTGATGAGAAAAAAAATTTATGTCTTAATCTTGGATTTGGTTGTGGGGTATATATGGGGAAAATATCAAGCTTCACTCACAGCTTCAATACAAGCTGTAGTTTAAGTACTATGCACTTTACTATATGTATTTTAGAATTCGTTATTTTAAATTCAATGCTTTCATACAAATATATTCCTGTGCTCTCTATTTCCAAACTGGAAATCTTACCATCATAGCTTCATATATTTTGTCCTTTTCTAAAGATGAAGATTAGAGATAAAACCTGTAGATTTTTATTTTTGAAAAATCTCCTAGATATCTCACTGCCCTCTGCAGTTTGAATTGAAAGGGATAATTAATTATTTCTGTATTATTGAAAGTGGGGCAACATATTTGCTTTCTCAGGTGCTCATTGTTTCCTGAAAGCCAGTTCAAGACCTGAACAGTAATGCAATTGCTACTCGGTGTTCACGAAGAGCAGCTCATATCCATTCCTGCTGGAGCATCGAGCTCTTCCTTTTGTAGGCTTTCACCAGTGGAAAGGCTGATCCAAGCGTGCAGAATAAAGGGCAGTTATAGGATGTCCCTGGAGTTTCCTTTTCCTAATGAATATGCTCCTTCATTGTAATGGATTGACCTTTGAACACTAATGCAAATCTTACGGCTGGTTGTTTTATTAATTGCTAGAACTTTGCTTGCTGGGATTGTTAATTCACCCTAAGCAAGGACCACCTGCAATTAATCTTTTTCTAATTCTTGACACCACGGTTTACAATTATTGATTCTTTTTTTAAAACCAATTAGATATTTTAGTCTTTTACAAACTGACACAAAACTGCAAGTCCCTTAAATGATTTTAGTGTCAGAAGAAATGGGTCTATAATGCATAAATTCATTTACATACAGGAGTAGTGTTCACTGTTTCGGCCAAGAGCACCCTTTTGCAAGGAACACGTGAATCCAAATGCTCCATTCACCAGAACTACGTTCGATCTGCCCCATTTTCTCGTATGCTTAGTCGGTGACTGACAAGGACAATTCAGACCTGTCTTGTACCTTATAAATCAGAGCTGACAGGAACAAACACAGCGCTGGCTGCCATAACACTGTCTGTCACTCCAGTGTTCAGCTTTCAGGACCAGAAACAGCAGGGAAAGTCCCCGGGAACCTTTACACAAATACCATTTGCATTCTGAGCCACTCTCTGAAACAAAATGGTATATGCTCATGGTCTGAGCCAACTGAGTTATGGTAATGTGTGTCATGACTGAGGGATGCTTCCATTTTATATTTCCCATTTCTCAATGCAATTCTTTCTCCTGTGAAATGGATCCTTAAAAAAAAAATAGTAACCCCAAGTAGAGCAGTAACGGCAAACCCTAAAGGAGAAGAACATGGGGACAAAAATTCAGTGTTTGCAAGATTCACGCTGACCTGTCTCTTGAACTGACAGCTCCTTGCTCTTTCTCCGCTTGGGTCCTGCCAACCCTCCAGTTAATCTCTCGGGCTTCCCGTGGGCTTCATTTGATCTGATTGATCTACTTCTGTAGCTCTCTGTCTTTGGCTTGGTTTCCTCGGGGACTTCTTCTGTCCTTTTGCCTGCATGGGTACTTACTTCTGGTGCACAGAACATTTTGGAACCAAAGTCTTCTGCTAGGCTGCCAAGAACTCTCCCATTGACAGATCAATTTAGGAAGCTCCCTCCCAGTTTGTTCTTCTTGGCCCTAGTGCCAGAGAACTGCTCCTGAATACCGGCAGATAGATATTCTGCTTTCGGGTATGTCTTCTCTGCTACCTGAAGATATAGGGGAATTATCCTAAAGAAAAAGGCTTTTAACATTACAACTTTTTTTTGTAAGATTAAAAATATGTTCCAGTTGGCTTAATATGCCAATTAATACTTTCTTTTTTTTACCATTACCAGAAAGCATGGTGTCTACATAATAAAAACATAAAGTGTCAACATTGATATAACTTAATTTTTAAATGCCTATTTGTTCTTGAGTCTGCTCTGCTACAACTTTTGACACCAAAACTCCACAAAACTTCCCTTGTGAAGGTCACTGATGACCTTCATATTGTTAAATCAAATGGCCAGTTCTTAGTCCTCATTTTATCTGCTCTATTAACATTATTGGATATAATAGCTATGCTTTCTATTAATACTTGATACTATTCTCTTTTACTTATATTCCAAGAAAGCATACTCTTGATTTTCTTCCTCATGGGGTGGCAAATTTTTAATCACTCTCCTTCACTGTGTCATGACGTGGCCCCTTTGCAGGACGGGGGATGGACATATAACACAAAGAGACA
>VBSM01000631.1:1701060-1748941 GCA_008086735.1 Cheirogaleus medius | reverse complement strand
TTTATTTTCGCATTTCTACTTGAATGTCCAATAGGCAGCTCTTGCCTATTAAACTGTTGACTCTCTGACTCAGAAACCGGTTACTAGTCTTCACCAGGAGAAGTCGTCACAGTCTCATGAGGAGAAAATGACAATTCTTCCCTGCCGGTTACTCAGACGATTGATTCTGGGTGATTACCCACTAACGTCATGCGTTGCTTTGTTAAAATGCTCACTTGCACCCTTTTTTAGAAGAATTGTCTGCTAAGGATCACAGTTAGGCTACAGGAGGAGATAGCTGTTGTCCACAACTTTCCAGTGCCTATTTTCCAGACGCTTTAGAGAGTCTAGTCTTTTGTATTTTCCTATAAATTTTAGAGTCACCTTGATAATTTCTACAAAAAATAGCTCTCGGTGGTTTATATTTGGATAACATTGAGTCCATGGATCATTCTGGGGAGAATTTGACATCTTAAAAATATTGAGTCTACAGTCCATGAAAAAAAGGTAAACATCCCTATTAATTAATGTCTTTGTTAATTTATCTCAGCAATGTTTTATTGTTTTCAGTATAGAGGTCTTGGCCAACTTTTGCTAAATTCACACCTCATTATTTTTTATTGATGATGATAGTGTAAATGGTTTAGTCTTTAAAATGTAATTTTCTGGTTATTTGCTATTGACATATAGAAATACAAATGATGTTTGTGTGTTGACTTTATATCCTAAGATCTTGCTAAATTAAGTGTTACAGTGTTTGGTAGGTTCTTTAGAATTTTTCATGAAAACAATGTGATCTTCAAATATAGACAGAGGATAGTGTCAACAGCTATCTTTTGTTCCAAATCTCTGGAAGAAATTGTAATATTTCATGATTAAATATAATTCTAACTTTAGGTTTTTATAGATGTTCTTTATCAGATTGAGACTTTTTTTTCCCTGGATACCTCCTTAATGAATCATTTTATGTGTATCTTCTTCTCAGAGCTTTTCTGGGGAGCTGGCTTAAGACAGGTGGGTGTTAGCAAGTTGTTGTAAGCCTCATGTGTCCAAAATTGTTATATAAAAATAATAAAGGACAATTTTTAAGTAGGTATTGCTCTTTTATCTGTTATTCTCTTGAGACAGAACAATGCATGTAGCTGATTTTAATCTCATATGGCAAAATTAATTCCAGACTCTTTACTGAAACATTTTTGTCTGTCCCATTTCTGTATGTTTTACTGAATTTAGTATTCAATAAATGGCTGATAGTAACAAATATTATAACAACTCAAAATATATTTTCTATTGTTACAAAGATGGAGGTTATGATCCATGCCGTAAGTGGTTTGCAGTCCATGATTCAAGGAAACTATCAAAATATACTTTCTCTCTTGCATAAAGGCTTGATGACTAGGTTACAGATTGATAAGAAATCTGGTTACTCGAGAATTCTTGTTGCTCCAGTTTGCTTCCATGTCTCCAAATAGTCTCCACTCAAAATACAGCGAGGTTTATGTAGAACTTTTTTCTTGTTCTTCTAATGAACTGAATTATCAGTCATTTTCTATCTCTCCTGAACAATATGCTAAAGTATTTTAACTAAAGGGGAAAAAAAGATTTCAAGAAAAATACGAACAATTAAAAAGCTACAAATAGCACAAGATAATTCCTCATTGTGTTTCATATTCCCAGAAAAATAACCCCATTTCATGGCAAAATGAATGTGATGCACAGGGTAAGAAATGCAATTATTTTTTAGTACAAACCTGCTATTTGTGCTAATCGTACACAAGAGGAGTAAGGGTATGTTAAATCTCCAGATAATCTCAAACCTAACTTTATTCAACAGTCTCAAACTCTTCCCGTCTCAATACCTGCATAAGCATCATTGTCAAGTAATTAGATGTACTAGATTCAATTTTGGCTGCTTTAATTTCCACTTTTATGACTAGCAGCATTGCCTATAATTAATGAAATAGCCCAAAGGAGGCAGACCTCATTAGAATGATGACTTCAGTTGTCTACTAATGGATACCTAAGAATGTAAGGTGCATGGCGGTTAAGCATGGTTAAAATACAGGCGGGAACAAGCCATGACATAGCAGCAGATGTGTCAGGCTTGAATGAGAAGCTGAAGGAATTTGGAAACATTAGGTAATTATTTTATACTTGTGTCACGTTAGTGATACAACTCAACTGAGGAAGGTAGTCATTTAACATACAAATTGTAGCAGTTTTCTGGGTAGAGTTGCCAATCCCCCCTAAGAGCTCCACATGTCTCTGTATCTATTCTCTAGTTCTCCATTTTTCAACATGAAACCACAGTCCAAGCTTTCATCTTTTTACACCTGGATATTGCCAAGGTTAAGACAGGGTTTCATTCATCCAGAATAATCTGGATCACACAGCAGATATTATTTGCCAGTTCAGAAATCTACCTGTGTCTCCCTGTTGTGTCCTGCAGTGTAAATCTGTCAGGCTCATTCTGAAGAGCCCCATAGCAACGAAAACACTTCAACTTCAAACAAAGCTTCTCCTATTTCATGGTCTTATTGTTCTCAGCTTAAATCCCCTCATCTCCCCCACCTCTGCCACCTTCTATTGTCATGCTCTTTGTCATGTTCTTTCTCATATGATCTCCTTTTATGGAGCACGTTTTGCCACTTCATGATTATTGTTTATCAAGTTCTACTGCAGCTGGTCCAAATTTCACCTCCCCCGAGAAGCCACCCCTGTTTCTCCACCCCCAGCACTCACAAACCACACTTTGCATTCCCACAGTGCTTAATTTACTGTTTATACAACTGCCATCATTGGAAATTCATTCTCTCTTTCAAACATTTTGAGTTTGCAGTAGTGGTGGAACGTTTATGAGTATTCCTATTAAATGAAAAATTGGGGACTAGAGCTCAGTGGGGTAGTCAGCGAAAGGAATATACTTAAATTCATACACTTCAAATGCCTCTCTGTTTCTATTCACAGTGTCTTATCATCACTTTTTTTCTACGGACTTCCATATTGTGGTGCTGGACTAACATAATGAAAATATCAGGTACAGAATTAAGCCATAATTTTAAAAATCTGAAAAATATGCAAATCAACCAGGGATATATTAAAAGTACTGATTTCTAAGGCTTCAATATCTGAGATTCTTCTCCAATGAGCCTTGGGTGGTGTCAAGGAATCTGATTTTTAAAAATAAACTAAGGTAATTATGATGTAAGTTGCTCAAATACACACTTCTCGTATCACCAAAATAAAGAATAGGCTAATTTTAAATTGGTCCAATAATAGAGGAGTAGCTATGTGACTAATGGTGTATGTTAAATGCGGTGTTGTATAGTCATAAACATAGGTGGTGATTAAAAAATAAAGCGACATGTAAAAGGCATAGAGAAATAGGAAACACAGTGTAATGTGTTTACCTTCCAAATCACCAAGCAGTGGTCTAATTGGCCTTTTATATTTTAGTGAATATTTTTACTCTTTAGCCAATCGCAGCATGTAAGAGCCGCTCTTAAAATCAGGACCTGGGACAGCTCCCCACTACATCTATGTGAAAAGAGGACATTACACAAAGTCTCCTGAGTTGGCCACAATTGTGCGGTCTTTGCATTAAAAAGGGGTGAAATGGATCACAGACATTTATTCATATTTCCTCTGTTCAATGACAGTAAGAGAATGAAAGTGATAAAGAAAAGAGTGGAGAATGTAATTGAGTAAGTCTCGGATATTCTGAAAGCAGAAACACACATAGAGGAGGATTAGTAGTGGGTATAGAAAGTGGGTGAGCACTTTTTCTTAGATGCTGGTAGAGAGGTATTAGGGCAGGGAAAGGAATGATTCAATCCAAGAGGGTTGTGAGTCAATGAAACAAGGTGCATTTTGGTTATAAGTCACACACAGGGTGGAAATAGGAGAACAAATTAAAATAAGCATATTAAATCATTGAACCTCCATTTTTTTCCCCCTCTTCATTACATAGAATGTTAATTTAGTGTCTGGGATACACATGCAGAGGTTTCTTCCCTAAAGAAAATAAATTTGACTGCTTCAAAATTAAAAGAAACTGCACTGAAAGGAAACCAGCAAATAACCAACCACAGACTGGGAATATATATTTGCAATTTATACGAGTGACTCAAGATTTGTATCTAAAATATACAAAGAATTGCTACACGTCAATTTAAAAGACAAACATCCCAATAGAAAAGTGGCCAGAGGATACAGACAGGCTTGTGGGAAAGAACAAGCCTGATTATTACTTATAAAAATGTGAATTAAAATAATAATGCACTGTCATATAACTACAACTATACAAAGGGGAGGGGAAGTTCTACACCAACCTTACCAAAGTAGTTATCTGTAGAAAAAAACAGAAAAAAGACCAAAGGGGTGAGAGCTATGTCTTTCGCATTATATTTTCTTAGGCAGAACCTCTGAAGCTAAGCAGAAAAAAAAAAATAGGAAGGAAGGAAGGGAGAAAGGGAGAGAAGGAGGTAAGGAGGAAGAATTTCTCAGATAATGATAAAGTACTCTTAAATTAGAGTACTTCATACTTTGTCTTCTGTCTCTTCATGCATAAAAAGACTTTGCAGAATCAAATATTAGGGTTATTTCTGATAGAACATGCCAATAGGCATGCTTACCAGATACCCTGTGATTTGAATGCACCTTTAAATGATAATTTTCTCTAAACATAAAGATGGCCATAGAAATAAGTGTCTTCAAGCCTAGTTATACTATTTCCATAAAAGCTAACATTACATATATACTGACAGAAAAAAATTCATGATATTCCAAGAGACTTTCCTTTGCTCATAGAACTCTGTATTACAGTATTGTAAATTTCATCATGCAAAATATGTAAAAAAAAAAAAAAAAAAAGGTAGGAAATATTCTTTTCAAAACTTGCCACAGTTCTTAGCAAGAGGTTTGGACAAAATATTTTATCTGATCCTGGTGTCCAGGCTAATCATATGTGTATCAAAAAATACCTGCAAAGCTCCACAACAGTGACCCAGAAGCCAAAGCCAAATGAGAAATTTGGAAGGTCTGAGCATGATAATTCCCATGAAAATAAGAGAAAATACAGGCAAGTGGAATAGAAAAGAAAATAGTTTCAGTAAACAACCTGGAAACTATCCACATTTGTTAATAGAAACATAATTGAAGAGCCAAAAACCACAAAGATTATGACCTGAATTAGAGATTCTGTTTTTAAATGTCCATGTCTACTGTGGCACCTCTTCTGTGGACATTGTTTTTAATTATTAACCATGCAGGGCACCAAAATCGATTTTCCTAAATAAGGAAAGCAATAGCATTGTTTTAAGAAAAGCTGTTTAATCTATCTTAGCAGCGAGGGGAGATGAAGGGAATTCATTTATCCCGTGTTGCAATTACTTCATGTTTCATCAGCTGCCCACAGGCACTTGTGTTTATGGTCAGCTACACCCTACAATGAAGCTGTTATTCTCGAGCATTTTCCTCCTGTGACCACGTTTTGGCTACTACTTATGCTTATTTATGAATCTCGCTTGGAAGAGGATGCGGGAAGTCTGACCGGGAGTCCTCAGGTCTGCGTTTACTCTTCTGCAGACTGGGGCGTAACTGGAAGTGAAGCTGCCACAGTGTCACTAGTCTCCAGAAGTCATTGTGCGGGAGGACACATCACTGACAAACAGATAAAACACCCCCTTGATATTTAAAGGGCGATGACGGTGGCAGAAAGAGGAAATCTTGGAGGATTCCAGTTCTACTGAATCACTGGATTCAAGCAACATTGAGAAGTCAGTCTTTGGCACAATCCTCCCCAAGTAAAAATAGTTATCAAGGAGAAAAGCAGCTTTGTCTCTCCAGGGGAGAGCATGACATAAGGCAGATCCACTGTGGTCTGTGCAGCTGAGGTTTCTGCTTCCTGAGCCTTGATTTCCTGCTTAGGTGAAGAACTGTATGAATTAGAGTTATCTAAACCATAGGATAAATCTAAGAACTCACCTATCTATCTATCGATCGATCTATCCATCCATCCATCTAGAGAAAGAGAGGGCTTAAAAGTAAGTATTTATTTATTTCAAGGACTTGGCTTATGGAATTGCAGGGACTGGCACATCTGAATTCCACAGGGTAAAAAGGCAGGTGGGAAACCCAGGCAAGGGTTGATGTTATAGTCTTGAGACTTCTTGAGTTTAAATTCTGTAGGGCAGGCCCACGGTCTGGACGCTCAGACAGAAGTTGATATTGTAATCTTGAGTCCAAAATCTGTAGGGCAGGCTGGCAGGCTGGAAACACAGGCAGGATTTCTATGGCATTGTCTTGGGTAGAATTTCATCTTCTCTGAAAAACCTCAGTTTTTGCTCAGTTATTGCCTTCAATGGATTGGATGGTGTCTACACACGTCGTAGAGGACAAGCTCCTTTAATCAATGTCGACTGATAGCAGAGGTTAATCACATCTACAAAATACCTTCTTAGCGACATCAAGGTTGATGTTTAACCAAACAACAGGATACCATAGCCTAGCCGAGTTGACATATAAAACTAAGCCATCACAAGAATCCACGCCATCTGAAACACAGACATTCCCAAAAGATGGATGCTGAACTGGATCCAAACAAGGTCTCCTCAAACAGTGCATGGCTCAGCCTCTTGTTCGACAGCTGCTCGGTTGGAATGTTCACCCTTGTAGCTGCCTTGCAGGCTTGACTTTGAACACGCTGGTCTTCTACACGATAGCTGTGGACACCTGTCCGAGGTAAGTGGTCAAATACCACTTGATAAATATTAGGAGAGTCTCGTAGGAATGATAGTGCATTCCAGGTATTTTACATACACTACTTTAAAATGTCTAGAAGAGGGAATTAGCTGTGTGGTCAACGTTTAACTTTTAGCTATTTGGTCAGGAACATGAGAGGTACTCAGTCTTTGTTGATTAACTCAGTAGATGACAAGCTCTTGAACAAACCGATGAAGACCCATCAGTAGAGGAAAGCCATTTAGGGTTCCTTTTCTAGATGCTGAGCTCTTGCGAGTCTTCGTGGACTGGAAAACTGGCTGTCGTCCAACGTTCGATGATGGGTCAAAATGGGCAGGGGCTGGGGATTCCTTGGTCAAGTGGTGAAAAGAAAAACCCCTTCCCTTCAGGCACCCCATAGTTGCTCAATCCGAGGTGTACCTACTCCTCTTTGCTCTCTGTGTAGGCTGCTCTCAGAAGCCTGGTTGGGTGTGCAAAGGCTACAGTACCCATTGAGGATGGATCCTAAA
Source organism: Cheirogaleus medius (assembly GCA_008086735.1). NCBI lineage: Eukaryota > Metazoa > Chordata > Mammalia > Primates > Cheirogaleidae > Cheirogaleus > Cheirogaleus medius. Next base: position 1,741,712 of record VBSM01000631.1, on the reverse strand, counting down.
AAAATCCAAGAGGGCTTCTGTCATGGTTTTAAGTGTTTGTCTCTTAGTTCCAAATCTACCATCTATATTCTCCTCTGCAGTGATTGTCTTCAGCAAACACCCTCCTCCTTGGTCGGCTGACTCTAAGAGGGAGCACTTTGAAGACAATGACAGACAGGAGGAGGAAAGGAGAGGGGACTTATTTTTTCCTGTTGGCTTGCTGCTGCTGCCTCTTTGTCCCAGTAATGGTACCTGATCTGGGAACATCAGCTGGGCCCAGTGTCCATGTGGCACCCATGCACGTTGAGTGATCTTTGCCACGCTAGTTTTCCAGCCCTAATATCCTCATTCCACCCCATGTTTGGGGCCTGTGGACATTTCAGTAGGCTCTTCCTGAGTCCAAATTCTAGAAGAAAGATGCCGGGCTAGATACTATGGCATTTATAATTTTCACTGCGAAGTTTACACATTCTGACACAAGCACCTGGAATCTTTCATTACTTTATTTCCTAGAGTTCATTTTGTTGTCTGTGTGGTGACAACGAACAGAATATCTTTCTTTTGTAGCTACCAAGGATACCTAAAAATGCTTGATCGCTATTTGCCGATGACACCAAATTCTGTTGTTTTACGGGGTCTCTTTAAAAACATTAGCTTTCTGGCCAGGCACGGTGGCTCACGCCTGTAATCCTAGCACTCTGGGAGGCCGAGGCAGGAGGATCGCTCAAGGTCAGGAGTTTGAGACCAGCCTGAGCAAGAGCAAGACCCCGTCTCTACTAAAAATAGAAATAAATTAATTGGCAAACTAAAAACATATAGAAAAACTTAGCCAGGGATGGTGGTACACGCCTGTAGTCCCAGCTACTCGGGAGGCTGAGGCAGGAGGATCGCTTGAGCCCAGGAGTTTGAGGTTGCTGTGAGCTCGGCTGATGCCACCGCACTCTAGCCCAGGCAACAGAGTGAGACTCTGTCTCAAAAAAACAAAAAACAAAAACCAAGAAAACGCTAGCTTTCTGAAACCAAGATAGTCGTTTCAGCCACAGATTGATAACGCACGCTTCATCACCCCTTCTCTCATCCATTCCTATCATCCGTTAAAACAGCTTAGAAAGCATAAAACCTTAATGCTGGTTTTAATTGAAGGCTCCTTGGGTAACAACCACAGTTTGTAAGTGGCAGTTTGGCATTTTGCTGCTAAACATTACATGAAGCGTATGCATGGTGTTAGAAAGCAGAACTAATAAAGGGTAGCTTTAGGAATGTCACATAGCTCCTGACATTTCTGTCTGGCTTGAAAACCTTTCATAAAAATAGGGCTGCTGCCTGAATTGTCTAATTATTACGTTTGGTTAAAATGGTCCAATTTACAGGTTTAGGTAGATGCACAAGACATTCGACACTAGCTTAGAAATTTTTGATTGGAAGAGAACAAAAAGGAACAAATCTCTTGATGTTAGAAACTGTGTTTAAATTAAAACATTTTTAATTGTAGTAAAATGCATATAACATATAATTTGTGATCTTAACCATTTTTAAATGTACAGTTCAGTAGTGTTAAGTGTATTAACATTGTTGTGCAGCCAATCTCTAGAATGTTTTCTTCTTGCAAAACTGAAATTCTATATCCATTAAACAATTCCCAATTTCCCTCTCCCTCTCAGGTCCTGGACATCACCCTTCTATTTTCTGTTTGTATGAATCTGACTATTCTAAGTACCTCATGTAAATAAAATCATGCAGTAATTGTCTTTTACTACTGGTTTATTTCACTTAGCATAATGTCCTCAATGTTCAACCATGTAGTATTAATAGCATGGGTCAGAATTTCTTTCCTTTTAAAGGCTGAATAATATTCATATTTTGTATGCATAGACCACATTTTGTTTATCTGTCTGTCCATGAATACCTGGGTTGCTTCTACTTCTTAACTGTGAATAATGCTGTTATGAACATAGGAGTTTAGTTATCTCTTTGAGACCTTGCTTCCAATTTCTTTGAATATATACCCAGAAATGGAATTGCTGAATCATATGGTAATTCTACTTTTAATGTTTGGAGGAACTCCCATTTAAAAATTTTTTTTCCATAGGTCTGCACCATTTTACTTTCTTACCAACTGTGTGGAAGGCTTCCAATTTTCCCACATCCCTGGCAACATTTCTTATTTTCTGGATTTTGTTTTGTTTTGTTGTGTTTTTTTTTTTATTGCCATCCTAATAGTAGCTATCCTAATGGGTATGAGGTGATATCTCACTGTGGTTATGGTTTGCATTTCCCTAATGACATGTTGAACATCTTTTCCTATACTTTTTGGCCTTTTTAATGTCATCTTTGGAGAAATGTCCATTCAAGGTCTTTGTGAATTTTTTAATCAGGTTATTTGGCTGTTGTTGTTGAGTCATAGGAGTTCTTTACACATTTTGGAGAGGAACCCCTTTTAGATATATGATTTGCAATTATTTTCTCCTATTTCATAGGCTGTCTTCACTCTGTTGATTGTTGTCCTTTGATGCACAAAAGTTTTTACTTTTAAGTAGTTCAATTTATCTATTTTTACTTTTGTTCCATGAGAAACTATGTTTAAGAAATTAGAGGACATTTCAAAATGTAGCCAATTAGGTCAAGTTGAATGATGACAAGAAGTTGCATCGCTGATTTGACCGGATGACGTGTTAGAGCCTTCCTCTTAGTGGGTGGCTATGGAAATTACTATTGGTCCAATGTTCTCAGGCTAGATTCCAAACATACTCAATAAATTCAGTTCTCCTATTCTCTTATCTCAAGCAAACACTACATTTTCGTGGTTGGTTCAGCTCAGGAAAAGTTGCACTGTCAAATTTGATTTAACATGTGTGTAGGAAACAAAATCCCAAAACTATGTCCTCTAAACTTTCGTTTGGTGATCCATGGGTTCAATTTAATCATCAAAGTAATTTTAGCATGAGTAAAAATTCTAACCGTGAGCAAGAAAACAAAATCAACCACCCCACACACTAAATCAAAGTAGCAGAGATGATTAAAAGGTAACGATTTTTAAACTGGATGTCACTCCATCACAGTCTATAACCATGCCAGAGGATCCATTTGGAAGTGGCCCAGATGAAATATGCTATAAAGCCAGAAATCGTCATTCAAAAGATCTAAATGAAAACACTAGAGTGTCATTTAGGTGAGTGGCTTTGGATGCACAGTTGGAATACAAACGGCTGTTTTTGCCATTCAGCCTTAAGCCTGGGTTTGTTTCTGACGTGTCTGGCATCACCTCTGGAAAACTGTTTGTACCTAAGCTCCAGTCAGGTCCTCTAGACTTGCTTTTGAAAGGGTTCTGGCTGATGTGTTCATCCTCCTCTTCTCTGGGTAACAGAAATAACAAGCTGTCACCGATAAAACCCTAGATACCACTTAAATTTCCAACAGTTGCCCATAACATCTCCCTCCACCGGAGGCCTCTGAATTACAAGCTGTCATATAAGAGCCTGTGAGCTCGGCAGAGCTGCCTCACTCCCAACTCCTGTATTTTATGAATAAGGCTAATGTCTGCTTGTGTTTTATCATTCCTCATGCAGTCTAGGAGCATGCATCGGGGGTGGCTGCTTTTCAAGATGACGTGAAGATACAACAAATGGCAAGTATCCTATGATTGGGGGTCCTGTAATTTGAATTACTCTTTCCATCTGGATTCTGCTTAACTAAATAAAAAAAAATTATCTATTACATAAATTTATTTCTGTACTATTTATTCCTAAATAATTTCCCAGCCCTTAGTAATTTTTTTTTTAATGGTACAAGAGGGCTATTGCCCCAATGTTTCAAGGAACGAGACTATGAAATGCATACAGTAGTGTCTTTGTGTGTTGCTTGTTCAGAATCCTTCTTGCTCCTTTTGGCATTACTTTGGGAAGTACACTATCCTGTTCCTTGTGGTCCCAGTTAGACTTTCAGGCCAGAAAGGGGGATAAGGCTTAGATATAAGGTTAATCTTATGCAATGGTTAAAAAGTGTTGCTCTTTGATTACAAAGTGTTTTACCAGAAAGATGTCTCTTTATACCTCCCAAGTTAAAAGAAAAACTATAACATGCTCAGCCAGCATGGATTTTCCAAAATTTTAATTGTAAATCACGAAGAGGACTTAACTGCATACTTTTATAAGAAAGTGCCGATAGAAGTAAGAACACAGCAATAATCTGCTATAGCACCACAACCACTCAGGACGTTTGTGTCCTGGGTTTGGAACACCAGGAAGAAAGGCAGAAATGCATCAGAAGCCACTGTCACGCAGTAAGTTCCCAGCTGGGCAGTGTTTGCCCACTGTCTTAAAAACACAAACAAACAAAAACTCTGCAGAGTGTGTTTTCCCTTGAGAACCCAAACAGAAACAGTAACTATTTAACAAACAACTATTTATTGATTAGGCAGAGATTCAGTCATGAATCTGAAGGAAGACTGAAGAAAGGAATGCTACGAGTTCAACGCTCTTTTGAGAGATTGTGCGGTGTAGCCTTGAACTTCAGTCCATATTAATTTCTCATCGGTGAAGTATGGTCATCGCTATTTGGAAATGGGATTGTTTCCAAAGACTAAGTCCCTCTTCCAATTGAAACTGTTCCTAGAAAAGCTGAAAGTCTTGGCCTGGCAATACCCAGGAGCCGTGCGCCTTGCTTCAGAGCGTGATCATCTAGAAGGCAAGACATTAGATTTTTAAAAGTAACTAAATTTATTCTGCAAGCATCCAGGGATTTAATCAAAGACTGCCTTGTGATTCATAGTCCTGCTCTTGGTGGCAGAATGTCTCCTATTCCCTCCGAAAATGCCCACACTACATCTTACGCTAGTGGGTCTATTTCATGCCTAGAGGAGATTTGAAAAGTGAGGTGATTCAGGAATTTTAGTGTATGGCTCGATCCTATCTAAATTTAGTAGTGTACCAGGGCTTCTCCGTGTCACTCAGACCCTATGATGGGCTTCTCTCCATGAGCAATTCCATTAAAACAGCACTTTGGCTGACACGAAATAAATTCACCAGAAACAATGTTTTGCCGCAAACCAGGAGAAGCAATGCAGGGGCAATCTGCAAAACTGCACAGCTGGTGAGGATGTGGTTGTAAAGGCTCTGAGTCTAGAAATGTTCCTAATTCTGGGTCATTCATTTTTGGTCAATCGCTTTTAGCCTCTTTAAATTTTTAGGCATCATTTTAGCTCCCTTAATGGAACTGTCGTGCGTGGATTTTTCTAGTGCTTATTTGGAGTTGTTTATATTTGCAGCCTCTGGTTTTCTAGGTTACGATTTCTGCCAAATGGGCCATTGCCACCTGCTCTGTTTTGCTAACTTATGCTTTCGTTGTTTGTCCTAAATTTCCCTCTTTCAGGATAGAAGGGAAAGATCGTCATCATGGTAAACTGGGATTTGGGGAACAAGCCTGTGTTCACCCCAGTCCTACCTTTCATGAGTTTGTAGACGTCAATCAAATCCCCTGCCAGCTTTGGTCTTTGCAGATGGAATCATATAATCATTTAATGCCGTGTGCGTACACCAGCAGCCCTGGACTTTTAATCATTATGTCCTCCTTCTCGGGAACTTCTGCTTTGTTATGATGCTGTTGAAACACACAGACATAAAAAGTGTGCAATATCCTATTGCAGTTTTCGAAACAAAATATAGATACACTTGTAAATATATATAATATATATGTAATGATATATTAATTTTCCATAAACTTTGTGGAGAATTTCTCAGCATATTTAATAATTTACCAGTATTTTATTAAGTTCCAACATACATTGTTTAATATATGGGTGAGTGGTCCCTTAAATCAAAGTGTCCTAACATGAATTGACTATGGGACAGGGACATGAGAGAGAGAAAGATTTGAGGCTTTATACACATGTAGGCTATGCCTTCCTAAGAAATAGATTCGAAACTCCACCTGTGTCTTCTTGGAGCCAGCTGACATTATCTTCAACATATCCGGCAGAAGAGAGGAACCTTAGCTAATGTGAAGAGCCCTCCCAGGTGGCTGGCATTTTCTGGGTCCCTCCTATTTGGCCAGGACCATTCCGATAGTTAGAATTGCCAAATTAGTTTGAATATACCAAACTGCTGTGACCAATAAAACAAAAATGAATAACGGTTCCAGCCTAATAGTAGTCGTCTTCTTGCTAGCGATTCAAGTTGGGTGAGTGTAGCTAATTAACAGAGTTGGACAAAAGAAGTTCTTACTCAAAGCAATCTTTTCTTTTAAATTGATGAATAATTGTATATATTCATGGGGAACAATGTGATATTTTGATATGTGAATACACTGGAGAAAGATTAAATCAAGCTAATTAACATCTCCATCACTTAGTTATTTTGGGGGATGAGAATATTTAAAATCTACTATTGTCAGGACACAATGGTTTATGCCTGTAATCCCAGCTCTTTGGGATCACTTGAGTCCAGGAGTTCCAGACCAGCATGGGCAATAGCGAGACCCTGTCTTGTAAAAACAAAACAAAACAACACACACACACACAAAACTACTCTTTTAGCCATTTTGAAATATGCATTATTATTACCTATGGTCACTGTGCTGTGCACTGAAACATATTGTTCCTGTCTGACTGAGACTTGGTACCCTTGGACCAGCACTTCCACTCTTCCTCCACTCAGCCCCTAGTCACCATCATTCTAATTTCTGCTTCTATGAGTTCCACATTTTTAGACTCCACATATAAGTGAGCAATAATCTACAATGGCACCATACTCACTCAAGATATTTGTGCCCTATATAGGTGAGAACATACAGGTAAGATTACGTGGTGTTTGTCTTTCTCTGCCTGGCTTATTTCACTTAGCATAATGTCCTCCAGGTTTATCCATGTTGTTGTAAATGACAGAATTTCCTTATTTTTAAATGCTGTATAGTATTCCATTGTATATATATGTACCACATTTTCTGTAAACATTCACGGATGAATAGGTTGTTGCCATATCTTGGTTATTGTGAATAATGCTGAAATGAACATAAGAGGGCAGACATCATACTGATTTCAATTCTTTTGTGATATATATATATACATATATATATATATACACCCAGAAGTGTGATTACGGGATCATGTAGTAATTCTATTTTCAGTTTTTTTGAGGAACTTCCATACTGTTTTCCAAAATGGCTATAGTAATTTACATTGCCACCAACAGTGTACAAGCATTCTCTTTTTGCCACATGCATGTCAACATTTATCTTTTGTCTTTTTGATAATAGCCATTCTAAGAGGTGTGAGGTGATATCTCATTGTGGTTTTAATTTGCATTTCCTTGGTGATTAGAAATGTTGGGTTGTTTTTTTTTTCACAATTTGTCAGCCATTTGTATGTCTTCTTTTTAGAAATGTCCGTTCAGTTCCTTTGCCCATTTTTAAATCAGGTCTTTGGTTTCATTGCTACTGAGTTGTTTGAGTTCCCTATATATTTTGGATATTAGCCTCTTATCAGATTTATGGATTGCCAATATTTTCTGCCAATCTGTGGTTTGTCTCCTCACTCTGTTAATTATTTCCAAGCCATTTTTTAGGGGCTCATCTTTAATTCATGGTGTCTAAGGTTTCCCTGGGAGGATGGGGGCAGTAATTTCTATACCAGGCAACAGAAAGGGAGAGAGACAGTGAGGAAATTTGTGGGACATTTTCATGAGCCAGGCTTGGGAGTGGCAGACATCCCTTCTGCTCATTAACCCGTAGCTAGAGTGTCATCCAGCAACATCACCTAACCGAAAGAGAGGCTGCGAAGTGCTATTTGGCCAAGCGCCAAGGAAGAAGAGGAAATCAATTTGGTAAATGGGTGGCAGTCTTCCTAGTACCTTCAATGCACACTTTGCCTTTAGACTTTTCAGCATGGGACCTATATTTCAACTAAGAAGGAAGATCCAATTTTGGAAGATCTATGAGAAATCAAGGACAATACTGGAACAACCCAAACTTTGGTGCCTAAAGAAACGCAGTAGGGTGTAGAAGTAAATGCCACATCTTCATCATCATCAGAGGATAAGATTTTTACAATAGATGGAGAAGGCATCCAGACATGTGTCACAACTTGAAATAGAAAGATTTGTAAGGGCTCAGGGCAAAGCCAAGTCCAGCAACAGCAGACTAAGCATTTCTCTGGCTTTAGGGAAAGGGAAAGATTTTAATAGGGTAAAAGCCATAAACCAAGTCAATAATTGAGAGAATTCATAGAAAACCTCATTCTGGTTCCAGATTTTATATCTCTATATCTTATTGCAAATTTAATTTTCTGTGAATGTTATAGTAATAGAAACATAAATCTTTGTTGTAAGCACTATTTATATATCCTCGTACCTCCTTCCTTTGGTTTCAAGTGTCATCTCTATGCAGACAGATCCCAACGTACGTTTATTTATTTTCTAGTTTCTAATTACCAACTCTGGTTGAATAGTTTCACCTTGAGATAGCACTGACTCCTCAATATTTTTCTTTTGAACAAAGACAAATGGCAATATTTAAAGAAACATGAATATATGACCAATTTGATCCTAAATGTTTTACCTGGATTAATTTAAAATCTTAAAAACCCCTATGACCTAGGAAATATTATTATCCATATTTCGCAGAAATGAAAGTAAAGGTTTGAAGTTAAATAAACCTGTCTAGGTCACATAGTATAGATGCAGTTGGAACCCCAAACCTAAGCTATCTGACCAGAAATACCCCTAATTTATTTCAGTTGTGAAAAACACTTATAACTCATTTGCACCACACTTGCTGGGCGCCTCTTCCCTACATTACCTGATTCAATAATTCTCAACCCTCAGGACAGGTGTGTCTTTGAACAGTCCATTGACTGTTTCTTATATTCTTTCTATATTTCAGCCAAACTGGTCATGATTTGCTCTTTGTGATTTTACTTCTAGCAATGCACATGATTCTAATCTCTTTTTAAAAATAATTTCTGATGTCAAAAGCAGCTTGTAATTTAGGATAAACTCAAATGCCACCTATTCCACATGCCTTTCTTGATGATTCAGCCTGAGTCAGATGGCTGCCTCTGAAGTGGAGACAGTTACGAATACCACATGCTACCTAGTATTGAAGATGGAATTTCTCCATAGTAGACTTCAAACTTCTTATGGGGGAAAAAACCCAAACTTATTAATGGGGTGAAAGTTGTATTTAACTATAGTAGATGCTAAATAAGCATTTTACACCAAGAGAACACATTTGGATATTTAGCTTTATAATAAAATCACCTGCCTTCTGGCCCTTAGTAATGAGAGGTTTAACATAATCTTTAGAAGCATTTAACTTTATTTTGCATAGATTTTGGTTAAAACCAATTTTTAGATTTTTTTTCCCTTTTATTTCATCATATAAAATTTTTAGATTTTTTAGATCAAGATTATGTTGCTATATTAGTTACAGTATAGTATGTTATATTATATATGTTAAATACAGTATAATACATATTATATTATATGTTATAATATATAGTATATATGTTACATTATTTTCTTCTTTGTTAGGATTTAGTTTTGACTCAATCACCATGATTTTATTATCAAGTATTTAGACATTAGCTAAGAGTTTCTCTGTTTCATTGCTCACTGACATTTTTGTTTATACATGGAACTTCATGGTTATATTAATTTGATTTATTTATTAGCTTATTGGAGTACTTGAATACATTAAAGAAGAACATTCACTTGAAGTCCTTGCATGACGGAATATTTTCCCTTGTCTGGTTGTAGAATTGGTGAGTTACAATGCTAGATCTCCACATCTCCATTTTCTTCTCATAATCTTTACTTTGGAGGAGAATTTTCTGTACCTAACCTGATATTTTCTTTGGGATAATATGATTTCTTGAAGATGTGGAGGACTGAAATCTTGACAATCTTTTCACGTTTTTTAATTTAAGCACATTCTCGGGATATATTTCAGCATGAGTTTCTTTTAATTAATTCAAAGCATTCTCTGACATGAAGATGAAAGACTTTCTTTATAGTACGACACTTTAGTTTAGCTGACTCAACAACTATGTCCAGTGTCTTTCCTCTTTATTTGCCTCTGTTTTCAAACACTATGGAAATAACTTGATTGACCAACCATTTCTGCAGCTAGGAGTGTCCATGTGATATGAAAGTGGCCAAGGAAACATGCATGTCATATATTGTTGGTCCTTTTTATTTTCTTGTTTATTTCTGCTTAGAAATTTAGTACAAAATCTGTAGGCTAAGCCAACATTTGATGACCACAGAGATAGAACCACTTGGAGCTTATGATAGAAGGAATCTGTGTCATGGGTACATTTCTTGAGTACCTGTGAACACACAATTCCTATAGTGTTTACAGAGTTGACTCAACCCTGTATGAGTCAAGGTTCTCCAGAGAAACAGAACCAATAGGATGGATAGATAGATGGATAGGTGGATGGATGGATAGATAGATGGATGGATAGATGGATGGATGGATAGATGGATAGATAGATGGATGGATAGATAGATGGATAGGTACATGGATGGGTAGATGGATGGCTGGATAGATGGATAGATAGATGGATGGATAGATAGATGGATAGGTGGATGGATGGATAGATGGATAGATGGATGGATAGGTGGATGGATGGATAGATGGATAGGTGGATAGATAGATGGACGGATAGATAGATGAGAGGGGATTTATTAGGGGAGTTGGCTCACACAATCACAGAAACTGAGAAGTCCCATGACAGGTCATCTGTAAGCTGGAGAACCAGGGACCCTGTAGCAGGGCTCAGTCCAAGTCCCAAAGCCTCAGAACCAGGGTGTGTAATTCTCAGTTCAAGGCTGAAGGCCTGAGAACCAGGGTGGCAGTGGGGGGTCGGGGTTGCTGGTGCAAATCCTGTCCAAAGGCGGAAGCACTTGGAATTCTGGTGTCCAAGGGCAGTAGAAGGATGTCCCAGCTCCAGAAGAGAGGGAGAGAGAGCACAATTTGTCTTTCCTCTGTCTTTCTCTTGTCTCTGAGCCCTCAGCCAATTGGATGGTGCCTGCCCACACTGAATTTCCTTACTCAGTGCACTGATTCCAATGCCAGTCTCTTCCAAATACACCTGAATAGACACACCGTGAAATAATGCTTTACCAGCTGAAAGGACGGCATTGCTAGGAAATCATCTAACATACAAACATTACTGCACACGATGTGCTGGCCCCCATGGCTTGCTTCTTGCTTAACCACCCGGGGCTTGCTTTTTCAATGAGCTTGTTTTGCAGAACTGGAAAAATACTAAACAAACAGAAAACAGCATGTACCCCACCCACCCCCCAGCATCTGCCAGACTGCATTCCAAGGAGTCAGATAAGACCAACCTAACAGAAGACAACTGCCTTTCCTTATCATTTTGCAACAACCACTGCTCTGCTCTCTAAACCCCCATAAAAAGCCCAAGCCACTCATCCTCAGGGTTGGCATTTCTCCTTCTTTTCCTGCAGTGCCCTTTCCTCCCTTGGAAAGTAAAATAAACTTCTTGCTTCAAAACCTATCTTAATCTTTGAGTTGAGAATTCTTTTTCAGTCCATGGTATGAGCCTCCTAACATGAGCTATCTAGGTATCCCTTAATCCAGTCAAGTTGACACCTAAAATTAAGTATTGCAAACCTTTTACCTACTAAAGTTACTCTAGCAGAGTTTTTTTTTTCTTTTAGGCTGAAAAGCATGAATAGCAGAGTTTTCTGTGTTTCACACCCGAAGGATATCCTGACAGCCCAAGGAAATCCTGATAAACGTTTTGTCATACATCTGTATTTGGAGTCAAGATAAACTACTCCACATCTACTTTCACATCTAGGAGCACAGTTATGGTGGAACTCAGCTCTTCAAATTTAAAAACAAAATTCAAAGATCATGATAGAGAATCATCAATTGTACTTTTAAAGAATCCACACCTGAAGATATTATATAACATATCTGATAAACTCTAGACCATTTACCCTTAACAATTGTGTAGTTACAATGCTATGATGCTTTTTCAAAGACAAGAATGACTTCACTTTATAAAAATGTTGATGGGTTTTCTGGGGAATCCACTGGCACTTAATTTCCCCTGTGTGTAAAGACATATTTCAGTGTTTGCAATTACTGGAGCAGCTTCCATACCAGGCCATTCAAGGAAGAAAATGTAACTGGTGAGGAGGTTTTATAGGTACTAACATGCATTTGAGAGACCACATTTAAAGGGTTTGGTATTAGCCTAGTAATTGTGGGGCAGAGCAAGACAGCAAGCAGAATGTCAGAAAAAGAGCCCAGACAGACATGGGAATCCATGTTAATGTTCTATTTCAGAAACAAGGATAATTAAAGAAATAAGGGTTGAGGCAACTAAAAAGCCATTAAGAAAAATAGCACAGCTGAGTTTCAAATTTCCACCAAAATAAATTATATGCAATTTAAACATGTGTTTTAAAAGATGAAAATATGAGAAATTATTTGATTTTTTTCTTTTGTGGTAAAGGCCTTTTACCCACTATGTTAAGCGCAGAATTCTAATAGAAAATGTATTGTAAATTGATGGCCTTCCAAATAGTGAAGTCTCTCTCTCTCTCTCCAATCCATAAGCAATCCAGAAAGCAAATGAAAATTTAGAGGGAAAAAAAAGTAGTTAACAACAATGTGTCCAGTTAAGATGTTTTTTTTCCTAAATTAAGTTCTCTTACAAACGAAAAGAAAAAAGATTGCAACTCAAGGCAAATATGGACAAGAATATGAGCAGGAAGTTTAATGAAAATAAATGACAAAGATGCTTCACTTGGCCAAAGGAGTCAGGCTTCTGAACCTTCTCCTGGGCCCACTTGTTTGCTTCCTTGTAAAATCCAGCTTTAGCAAAGAATACTTTAAGCAGTTTGGCAAGAGTCCCCCACCCTCCATATCCTTTCACCCTCAGTATCCTCCACTTTCCTCCAGTGGATGTCTGATCGCCCTGGCCTGCCTTCAGCAAGAATCCTGCCAGGTTGGTTTCCCTGATGTCTCCTCTTAGTCATTTTCCATCCACGGACCCCCTACCTACTCCCTGGCTATAGTCCCCATCTGCCCAGTTGCATTTGGAGTGGAGCCCGGTCTCTCTCCCCCACGGCAAGACCCCTGCTGTGGTCTCTACACCTACCTCGATGGTCCTGAATTAAGTCTTCCTCACTGTGCTTTAACAGCTGATATTGAATGATTTTTGCTTTAACACAGATATACATAGAAATATTCAATTCTATACAAGATTGAAGACATTTTAAAAAAAAATCAAACAACATGCTTTTTCCACCTATTAGATCAGCAGGGATCAAAAGTTAGAAAATGCTCAGTGTTGATGAAAAGGGTGGCGGGTGAAGATTGGGCTGGACCAGCAAGTCCCTGCTCACTGAGCCCTGCCTGGAAACCATCCTCCTGGTCATTGTCCCAGTCAGGTGGCGGCTTAGGCAAGGACGGACCTGGGCAGAGACCTGCGATCCACTAAATCTCTGCTTTTGTTTGTCCCCAACAAACTCGTTTATGGTATAACACAATGCATGCTTACATGATCATTATTAAAACGGAGTAACGGAAACTGTGATTTGTTTTTCAGGTCGTTAAAAATAATAACTGCCAACAACGTGGTGAAATTAGTACAAGACACAACAGCTGTTCTGCTCATTTTGCAAATTATTTTCATATATGGCTTGCAAAGTACCGCCATACCTCGGTAAACAAAACCCTGTAGAATGGGAAGCATCGAAGCCCTGTGACAGATGGCAGCTACTCATTTCTTGACGCATTTCGTAATGGAAGTTTAACTCAGAGAACACTAATAATAATGCTGTTAATATAGTGCCTTTTCCCTAGGAGCTTCAAACCCTTGACAAACATGACATAATTAATGCTTCAATATTATACAAACATCCGAAGGAAGTGGGAAAGAAGGAAGGAATGGCGGCCTCATTCTGTGGGTGCAACAAATGCACGCACGTATTCATATGAGCATAACCTCCCAGCACAAAGAGAAGTTTAACTGCTCAAGAGGTGGTCTCCAGTTCTTCCTGAACATTCACAGTGCATGGAAGAAAGGAGGAGGGGGAGGGGGAAAAGAGAGTAGAGGGTGGGGAGAAAACGTGCAGGGAAAAGAAAGAAGAGGAAATAGCATTCCTCCCAGAAACACTCTCTACACTCTAATTGTCTCGCCAATGTGATGTGCTCTGTTGTTAGTTGTAGCTAAAGCATCGCCTTCCGGAGCATGATGTGGACCACATTCCCTTCTTGGCCAAAGGCAAGGCAGACCAGGATTGCGTAGAATCATAGAAAACCTGGGCTGTAGGAAAAAGGCAGTTTCCACATAGTGGGCGTCTTTCATTCAAAACTCTGAAGTAAGGCTTAAGAATGATTTTACGAAAGCCCTTTTGTATGAGGATTAATATATAAATGAGAAGTTTATTCATTGGAAAAGTATTTTTTTTGTTTGGTAAACCATAAGTGGCGCTCATGAGTGTTTGAGGCTGGAATGAAGCTACAGGAACCTGAAATTTCTCCAATAAATCAATATATAAATGATGCTGCCGTTGACTGTTCGAAATTAATGAATAGAGCTGCTTGGAGCAGTTTCATTTGTAGACCCTTCTGTTGGAAGCACAGTCAATCCACTTCATTCAATGATCAGGCCTAGGAAACTTAGCCTGAAAACCAAAACCTACATAGCCGAGCGGTTGTTAAACAAGAATCCCTGAAGAGAAATTAACTACTTGTCACGGCCAAAGGTAGCTCAGAAAGGAAGCACCTTAATTAGGGTCCACTCTTGTAACAGAAATTTTTCAAAAGATCTGTTCATTTCATCTTGGAAATATTTTTCTGGAGAGGCTGGTTTAAATGCCTACATGATCCAGTGATATCATTTTGTGCTAAATATAGCAATGGACTATGTTAAAGAGGATGGAAACGTCTGCCTTCAAAGTCCAAGTGTGAGTCTCTCCTCCATGCGATATTGTGGTACAGGGCTTTGGGAGCCCGGCTATTCTACACAGATTAGTCTTTTCCTTAAAGAAAAAAGTTGAAATAATGCTCCTGTGTGATGATTTGGGAGTCTGTTTGTAGAATTCTAGTAAACTGTATCACATGATACTGGGAAATTTTAACGATTTAGTGAAACTTTTAACTCTGGTTATTTTTTAGCAGCACATGAAGTTCTTTGTGGCCTCACTCTAAACAGGTTTTCTCATCCTCGACATTCTTGATATTTGGGGCTGGGTAACTCTTTGTCATGGGGGACTGAGTTGTGCATTGTAGGATGTTTGGAAGAGTCTCTGTTCTCTACCTAATGCTAATAGCACCTTCCTACCTTGGTTGTGAAAGCAAAGAAATATATATTGCCGACTGTCCCCTACAAAGGAGGGGTGTGTATATGTGTGTGTGTGTGTGTGCACGCTCACCAAAATCCCCCCAGTTGAGGATGACTGATACAAATAACAAAATTTGTGTGAGTCTTTAAATGAAAACATTTGCTGCACCACTAAATATTGATGTCCCTGAAATTAAAAACAGTCTTATGAGTTCTTCTCCTACATATGGTCCCATTCTCATTGTCTTCTAAATCGTCATAAAAACAGCACTCTAGCGTTTTTAAAATGCTTTGATAAAAATGTGTTGCCTGGTTTTCTTCCTGCATGTCCTGACCTCTTTGCCTAGAGTCTTTCTGTCTTCTGTTAGGACCAGAATGCTGTTCATCCTCCCAGCTTGTCCTACATGGCCTTGAGCAACAAAAATGTTATTTTTAGAAAAAAGACTTTACTGGAAATTTGAAAAGAAAATACAATAACCGAAGTGTGTTTGACACCAATTCATTGGCATGATATAAATGAAATTTTCAAGATATATTTCATGTACAGACAATTTAGTATTGCAGTTCTGTAAGGGTTTTGCTTTGACTTTAGTTAACATGTAAGTGGAGTCCAAACAATGAAGGCATTGCAAATTGTATTTATCTAGCTTTGTGCCACAGCTGAGTGCTCCATGGTGTTATGAGGAATAACAAAAGACCTTTGTATAGTGGCTGTGTTTGGCCCACAGCAGGGGCTGGGTACCCATTGCTTGTGCTATACACCAAGATGCAGGCTGGACAGCTTGTGTGGGGTGAGAGAGAGTAGAAAGAGCAGGACTTGCACACTTTAGTACTTGGCTGAAAAATTGGGCATTGGCATCTCAGATGGTAGTAGAGTTCAGAGGGAATTCACCCCTCTGTGCTGAAGGGTGGCTGGTTTCTACTATGAAAGACGGGTCTGGAAGCCCTGCAGAGAACCTGCAGTCTCCTGGGGTGGGAAATGCTAAACATGAAACCACAATAGGGAGTTGGGTTGATCATCCTTAAACATGAGTTCCTTCACTGTTCCTGAGGCAAGGGACATTTCTTTTGTTTTCTTTCTTGATGAGCTTTATTGCTGTATAATTTAGAACTCATGTGTTTAATGATTTTTAATAATTTATAGAGTTCTGCAACCGTCCCCACAATTCAGTTGTAGAACATTTCTATGGCCCCCAAAAGTTACTTGTGCTCACAGTACACAATCCCTTCTCCCACCTCCAGCCCCAGCAACCTCTAATCTACTTTCTGTGTCTACAGATTCTGGACTTTTAATGTAAACAGAATCATACAATTTGTAGCTGGTTCTTTTTTTTTTTTTTTTTTGGTCTCACTTTTTTTCACTTAGTGTAATGCTTTTGAGGTTAATTCATGTTGTAGGGGGTGCCAGCCCTTCAGTGTTTTGTTCTTTTTAAAGGATGTGCAGTGATATTGGGCTAGTTACTCTAAAACTTTGCATTTCACATCTATATAAAGGAGATACTGATAGGAACAATCTCAGGTTACTTAGATGTTGGTCAAAGGATACAAACTTTCATTGAGACAGGACAAACAAGTTCAGGAGATCTATTCTGCAACATGGCAGCTATAGTTAAAAAACAACATGCGTTGTATACTTGAAAATTGCTAAGAGAGTAGATTTTAAGTTTTCTTACCACAAAACAAATGCTAAACATGTGAAGCAGATGTATATGTTAATTAGCTTGATTTAGCCATTCCCCAGTGTATACATACATCAAAGCATCCTGTTGTACACCATAAACATATAATTTTTATTTGACAATTTAAAAATTTTTTTGAATTAATTTTGAATTAAAAATTTTTTTAAAAAAACACCTGCAAAAATTATAGTATGACCTCCAGCGAGATCAAGAACTTACTACAAATTAGTTTTGTTCTCACGATCATCATGGTTATAATTAATTATCCTTTTTAACAATATTACCACCACAGATGTTATCCATTTAGCAGGAACAGTAAGGGACCATCTATGGATATTCATTATTATAGGGACTCCTATAAAATTTTTTGGCTAATTTTTATAAAATTTGCTTTCTTCAGTTCTGGGACCTAAATTTAGCTTCTAGAGCTATGAAGTGTTCAATAGCAGGTTGTTGAATATATGAGGGGAAAAAATAACAAACGAATAAAACAAAATAATAAAAAAATAACACATGCAAAAAGAGTCTAGTGCACCCTTTCTGATGAATTCCCAGCACCTGGCACAGGTCTAGTGCATGGTGATAAACATGCAGTAAACATTTGCCGAATGAATGAATAGAAGAGCCCAAATTTTAGAGTATTGCACACCGTGTAGCCAGGGTTGCAATGACTGAAAAGCACGTGATCCTTTATACCTTCAACGCTGTGACCCAGCAATCCATGTCTCCATGAGGCTGTTGTCTCATTTATGAGACTGGGATTTGAGCTAAATTCAGAAATGTTGGGAGCAGTCAGTTGTGAAGTAGTGAGAAGTAGAAGAAAACGCAGACATGTGGACTTGGGCGTCTTTACTTTGGCAAGGACAGACACAGTATCCCGGTACAAGGGTGTGGGGATGGAGGTGGAAGGAGAAGACTTTAATAGCCCTAACACTGTTCATTTTGACACAGATTCCAGTAGATTCTTCCAATGGCAAGCACCTGCACGTGGGGATCTGATGCACCTCCGTGTAGGTGTGACCCACGTTACTTGTGGAAATCGCCAAGCATTGGTCCAGGCATGTCACAACAGCGAGGCCGCCTGAGGAAGACTGAGGTCCTCTATAACAAAGGGTGAAAAAGATCTCTGCAGTCTATTGCAATCCTGGCAACAATGGTTAGCAATGCCAGGGAGAAACGAGCACACGAAGATTCAGGTTTTGAGGTGTAGAAGACATACTTAATAGTGAGGGCAGGAAAATTGTCTTCAAAATAAACATTGCTCACATAACCTTGCATTGTTTCAGTAAAGGTGGCGTGGCGGCCTCCAGGTGCTGGTTTCGCTGTGCTTGCCTGTGATATACGATTAGCAGAAAGGTGCTATTCCTGAAAAGCCATCAAAACATAATTGCAAAGCTGGCAGAAGTGATGTCTCATTGCTGGCTTTGTTTATTTTTTTTAATAAAAAACAAAACTCCCGTTGTGCTCTGCGTGGAGTTAGGATGCCCATAAACCGAGAGAGAGAGAGAATGCACACACTTGGAAAGTTATGTGCTGGGGTTTCCTTGGAAAGAGAGGTGAGTTTTGCTTTGGAAAAGGGTCCATGAGCAAGATCCCAACATAGATGTGTCTGTTCTTCCAAAGTTCTCATTTAATCCTTGCACACCTGAAACTGATAATTAAAAGGTAACAACATGGCTCTATGCCAGGGGGCAAAGGCAATACTAAAACCCTCATTTGTGAGTGGGTCTTTGCAGAAATTGTTTCTCTACACACACACATACACACACGTGCATATATATGTATATTTATATTTAAAATCCATACATGTAAAATACCTATAGACTTTACCTTTTGAACCTTTTGCTCAGACTTTATTTCGTACTCTGCAAATGCTATGCTTGGGCACTTAGCTTGAAATTGCCTATGTGATTCTTTCTTCATTCCCCAAGCGGGAGCGCTATTATTAATATTAAAGAAGGCATTACAATCTTCTTTCTTCGAGCAAATCGATAACCTCGATTTTGGTTAGAATTGACCATGGTATAAGTTATCAGGGGTTAAATCTAGGAAGTGAATTTAAGATAGTTTTACTCTTTTCATTACAGATGTGTGTATTTTCCATACAGCCTGTAATGAAAAATCATTTTGTAAATAAGATAAAATCTATAATTTAAATACATATATTTA
The DNA here is from genome assembly GCA_008086735.1 of Cheirogaleus medius. Classification (NCBI taxonomy): domain Eukaryota; kingdom Metazoa; phylum Chordata; class Mammalia; order Primates; family Cheirogaleidae; genus Cheirogaleus; species Cheirogaleus medius. The sequence continues at coordinate 1,722,560 of VBSM01000631.1, read as the reverse complement.
TATATTTCCTAAACTGACAAGCTCAAAGCACACTCTCAGATTTTCTTTAGTGTCATGAAATTCTAAAGTCATAGTTAGAATCTCCTCAAAGAACGCAGGGCTTGTGGAAATGAGGTGTTAATATTCAAGAGGAACAGCCTGGCGGATAGGCTGTTTAAATTTTTCCATAAGCATGCCATTGTTGAAGGCTTAAAGAAAATCCTTATTTCCAGGGTGAATTGAAACCGGGCTAAATGGTTCCGTGAGGAGCTCCTTGTCAAACCATCACCCTGTCTACTAAAATGCTCGATTCTAGCACTTCTGGGTAGTTTGGTGAGAAAAGAAGAATTAGGATCATGGTTTCGTACACATAAAATGAATTTCAGGCTCAGGCCACTCTGTGAACGTGAGTCGAGTCCATGGGCCCAGCGATGAGAGCTGAGCCAGGCAGCATGACTTCAACGCCCCTGAATTTCAGCGTGTTCAGTCCTTGGACTTCCTATCTACACTTGCTTTTCTAGGTGACCTCATCCAGTTCCATGATTCTAAACACGAGCTAAGGGCTGCGGACTCCTGAGTTATGTCTCCAGCAGTAACTTCTGCCCTGAACAGACACGCAAATATTCAAGCGCCTCTTCCAAAAGAATCTTCCATTTCGTATGTCTAAAGGGAGTGATTGTGGCCATTCCTCCAGCTTGCTTCTCCCGCTATGTCTGTTATCTCAGTGAATGGAATCATCGTTGAGTTCATTTGACCGTAACTTTGACCTTGCGCTTTCTCTCCCGTCCCACCAGGCTCTCTGTGCCTGCCTGTTCTTGGTGGGACATTCACAAGACAAGAAATTGTCCTTTACCTTAGAAGCAATGTCCTGGCGTGCTCAAGACCACCGGACCCCTAAAACGTCACCAGTGCGGCCGGCCCTGAAGTCTTTGCTGAGTTAATCTCCCACCTCCGGGCAAGCCTGTGCCTTGTTAGGACACAAAAGGAACTTTCCAACCCCTGCTCAGTGATGTGATGTCATAAATACACCGGCCCAGCGTGATGTGACCCCACCCCATTTCTCTGCTTCTGCTGTTTTCTCAACTTTGAAGGTGCCATGATTTGGGGTAGCATTTCCTGCACCCCGTCACTAGGGAGATGCATCAATGAGTTCCAACGCATACACAGCAGAATATTATCCAGCCATTAAAAATGAAATTCTATCATTTGCAGCAACATGAATGGAAGAGGAGGACATTATTTTAAGTGAAATATGCCAAGCATGGAAAGACAAATATCACACATTCTCACTCATGTGTGGGAGCTAATAAAGAAAAATTGAACTCACGGAGACAGAGAGTAGGATGATGGTCACCGAAGGCTGGGAAGGGTAGCAGGGAGAGCGGATAGAATGGGATGGTTAACAGGTGCAAAAATACAGTGAGGTAGAAAGAATAAGATGTAGTATTCGGCAGCACAATAGGCAACTATAGTTAACAACTTATTGAGTATTTTAAAATAATGGAAAGAGTGGAATCGGAATGTTTTTAAGAAAAACAAATGATAAATGCTTGAGGTGATGGATACCCCAGTTACCCTGATTTTATCATGACACATTGTATGCCTGTATCAACCATTGCATGCACCCCCATAAATATGCACAACTATTATGTACCCATAATAGTTTTAAAAATAATAAGTACCTCAAAAAATAAGCTCCGATACCCGTGGTAGGGAACCGTCTCCCTATTTTTAAGGGCTCTTTCCAATGCAGAAGTCTTATGTCTTTAAGTTTGCATTCTTCCTCTTCTATAATTAAAGACCAAAAAGAAAAACAAAACAAAGCAAAAAGAAAGCTTTTCTAGGTGAACCTCATAAAGAATTAGCACTGATGACTCTGTAAAGTCATTTATTAAAAAAAGAAAAAAATAATTAACGTTAATATTATGTTGATCATTAAAAAAATTTGGTAGGAAGCTCTGATCTGATGCAAGAAACATTAGCTCAGTAACTCTCTAATTTTCTTGCCCTCTAACAAACCCTAAAGCAATAGAAACTTTCCATTTCCCATAACGATCAGTAGCCCATTAATTTTTAATCTTTACTTTCTACATGTTTCCAAGAACAATTTCTTTTCTTACCCAAAGTCTTAACACTTTACCCTATTTCTCCTTTCTCTCAAAAGGGCAGGCTTTTGTTGTGTCATGCCTGGATTATTACCAAAACTTACGGGAGGAACAAAGTTGTAAAATGACAGATGTGTACACAACACAGAGGACCTGATTGGTGTCAGGCATTTTCCTACACGGGGGTATGCTAGTCAGTCCTGACAGCGACTTGGAATGCCACCGTACCGTTCCTGCCTCTTTTGAAGAGAAAACATTCAGGCTCACAGATAATTCTCTCGCTTTTCAGCTATCATCTGCATAAATCTGCTACATCTTCTCTCGGAATCTTAGTTCTCAGACACTGTGTTTTTCATAGCATCTTCTTGCTGTAGTCATATTGGCACCCTGACATTGAATGTTGGGACCCCCCTGTGTGCACCTCCAGTCAGGGAAAAGGGGCCCTCTTTTCAGTACCCTACTCCTCTTCTTCATAGCTCTGATCACAACTACCATATTACTGCTCTCCTCCCTTCCTCCATTCCTTCCTTCCTTCTTTCCTTCCTTTTCCTCCCTCCCTCCCTTCCTTCCTTCCTTCCTTCCTCCCTCCCTCCCTCCTTTCTTTCCTTTCTTCCTTCCTTCCTCCCTCCCTTCCTCCCTTCCTTTCTTCCTCCCTCCCTCCCTCCCTCCATCCCTTCCTTCCTTCCTTCCTTTCTTCCTTCCTCCCTCCTTCCCTCCTTTCCTTCCTTCCTTCCTCCCTTCCTTCCTTCCTTCCTTCCTTCCTTCCTTCCTTCCTCCCTCCCTCCCTTCTTCCCTTCCTCTTTCCTATCTCAATGCCTTTTATCTTTCCCTCTTTCTCCCTTCTCCCTCCTTCTCTCTCTGTCTCTCCCCCCTCCATCCCTCCCTCTCTTACACACTGTGGGTTATTATTATTATTTATTATTATTTTGAGGTTATACCTCTCCCTCTTAATCCTAAACTTCCTAAGGACAGGGACTAGGTCTATTTTTCCCAGACTTATATCTCCAGCCCCCATCTGTCGAATAAAGGAGCAGATACATGAATAAAGGAGCAAAAATAGGAGCATAGCATATGAAAAGCCAGACACCAAAGTGGTTGTAATTTTTCCTTTTTTTTTCTTTTATTCTTCCCTCTTATGTTTGCATATTACCCCACACGTGGTAGCTCATTTCACAATAGTTCTGCAGGGTTGGATGTCTACTCTCCTTCTGCAGTTCTGTTTCCCACTACACCACGTGTTTTCTTTTAGTGACATGTGATCCTCAGTATTGGAAGAGACCGGAGGGTTGCAAGAGTATTATCCACCAGACTCTCCTTAGATGGTGCCAGGGTGATTGTAGCGTGCTCAGCCGGCAGTGCTTACTTGAAATTCTCCTGAGACGTCAGGCGATGAGCTGGAGAGAATGCTCTTCTGGCAAGTTCACTTCTGTTCCCAAGCCTGCCATATCACTCATCCATCTCTCCATAGCCTGCAAGGGGGCACAACCCACGTGGTTTTATTCCCAGGCCTTTCAACTGGGACCCAGCTATGGAGAGCTTCTGTTCCAGCAGACAGAGCTGATTTTGTGAGACTGGCACATTTTTATTAGGGTGAGGTGATTGCATAAAGTATGACTGAGGCCGTGGGGTCTCTGGGCCACAGCACCCATTCATGACTGGTGCAGCATCTCTGTGCAGGGATTTTGTGACAGTGGCCATGAGCTTCCTAAATTGCCAAGGAAACTATCATTGCCTTCTGATTTAAGCCATTGTCCTTCTTTTTTTTCTTGGATTTAAGGTAAATGATGACTGATCCTTTCGATTATTAAAGCTGCCTTGTTCTGTCCTGCATCAAATCAATTCTTTTTTGAACATTAGCAATTATTCAGACAGGAAGACTATCTATCAGCTATTCGTTCATGAAATGCCGTGGACCTTGACTTTACAAATCATCATGTTAAAGGCCTTGGGAGTTCAGGGATAGGGTGTCCCTTTGCCACCGCTTGGGTATCACGTAAGAGCCTTTTATCCAACTGCTGAAAGTAATGTGTGCTTGCAGAATAACTACCCTTGGTGCCTCTCCAACAGAGAAGGTTAACCTGCGTTCATATTTTGTCATCTCAGCATTTTGTTTAGGTGGAGAAATGCGTATCTTTGCCTTGGCACAAAACAATTTATCAGACTGAAAAATGATTATTAGGGAAGGGTCACAGAAATAGCTCCTAGAGTAGATAAGAAGATGCTCTTGCCACTACTACTTCAAATTATTCATCTGATCTCTTAAAAGACAATTTCCTAAGTGTTTAAGATCTTTTACATATTTTAATCACAAGGATCTTTGGCCTCAAAGTGTGCCTAAATGCCCGCCTTACAAAAGTAGCCAGTGTCATCTCCGAGCACAAAGGACTGACGACAGGCATTTTTCTCCTAGGAGTGCAAGTGGATGAAATTGAAGTATGGATTTGCATATTAAAGACAAAAAGCATTTGCAATGAGACCATTACAAAAGTCTTGCCCATAGCAGTTACTAGTGTAAGTCAGCTTCCCTTTGGACTTCTGGACCAAATGGCACATCTGAGCGTCTCCCAGCAGCTCCGAAAGCTGCAGCGCCCCCTCCTCACTTCCAAGGTCACATCTCAGCGCTTGCCAGGACCCTCCCTGCCCAGACCCACCACCTCCGCAGGCCCCTCAGCTGGCCTCATCTCATCCTCCCCCTGTGCCCTGCTCAGCCCAGGCCCCACATGGACCGTACTCCAGCCTTACCAATGGCTCCTAGAAAATCCTCTGTCCCTTAGCTAGCTGTGACTTTCCATCCCTGTGAGTGCCCATACCTTACTCGGCGGCGAGTCAAATCTTGACTTATTCTTGCAGGGCAGCAGAAGTAATAGCACCTTCACCAGGAGACTTTCCCCAACCTCACTTCCCACGTCCAGGGAGAATCCAGGTTTCCCCCTTCCCCCTCTCCCCTGTGCACAATTATTTATTTACATCACGGTATTCCTGAAGGCCCAGAAGTGGGCGGAGGAAAGAGAGGCAGCGGGGTGGTCCCTGGATGAGAGGCAGACGTTTCCATCACGGGCTGGGTGGCACCAGTCGGGGGCGGGGGGCAGCCTGCAGACACTCCGCCGGGAACACCAGTCGGGTGGGCTCCCCGAGTGTCCCCTGTCCACGCTCATCACTCAGCTCAGGACATGCACCTACCCACTGAAACCGGCCCCTCTTGTCACATCCCTGTGGGACAGCGTGTGAATAGTGGCTCTGGCTCCCTAGGAGGATCTTAGCAGGACCTGTGATGAAGACTCTGCCCCTCTGCCGGCCCCAGCACAGGGTAAGAACTTATCCCACCAGGTGCTGGGGGATACTGTTTCCACTGACAGCCCTCAGCTCTGTGTCCCCTTCTAGAACTGCCTTTTCCTGAGGACATCTCTCCGTCCCTAGGTCATGCTATTACTCCAGGATCATTCTGCACCCAGTGGCTGTTCAGTACAGGGGTACAAATCTCCCCCTGCACACAAATGCATCCATTGTGTCCACTCCAGACCACTCTGCAGGGCCACCACAGCCTCAGAGCTCCCACAGGGTCAACTGCGTCCTCACCGTGACAGCACCACAGCCCAGACTCTTTCCTCTGCTCAGTCCTGCCCCTTCCTCTCCTCCTCAGGAGTCCTGAGAGCACTCCCTGCTAGGCTTCTTGTGTGCTAAGCTCTGTCCCATTCTTGGCTGCCCAGGGGCAGCCCTGCAGCAATGCCAAGTTCCAGATGTGGCAAAGGGTGCACATAAATAGCAAACTGCATTGGCAACAAAAACAACTCCTCATCTCTGCTTGTCTGCAACTCATCCGCTCCAGTGTAAACTTCTGGGCAGACCCAGCTAAGCTCTCATGACCCACAAACTGCCTCAGACAGAGAAGACTTATGCACACGTGACTCTGAGGGGGGAAGGAGGACCCACTTTCTCTTCTTCTAACACGTTCCCCGAGTTTGGATGATGCAGGGCTCAAAGAGTGCGTCATCTTTCAGAGCGGAAGCAGGTGAAATCCATGCTGCCGCACCGGACCGCATGAAACATGCGTGTTTGGAAAAAACCGAGGAGTCAGTCCACAGCTTAGGGGTCACCTAGTTAAGTCATATAAGTATTTGCACTTAATTCCTTTATCAAAATAGCAGGAAGCTCTTTATCAGAATTCTGACTTCTACAAGTACATCTTACAGGGGGAATAATGGTGCAGGTGTATGTGAGCTCCTTGCTTGTTCTCTTTCCTAGTCTGTTCAAATGCAGTCTGGAATTGCCTGTTCAGCTTTCCTCAGACCCTCAGGCTACATCTAAATGAGGAGCTTTAGACTAAGTTTGGAAGATTGTAATCAGAGGAGCCCCTGGTTATGAGGGAACTGGATGGGAGAAAAGAAATCAAGTTTGTAAACTATCGCTATGGGCAATGTATCGTGCCACGGTGTTCAAGAAATATGAGTATGAGCTAGCCGCAGTGGCTCACTCCTGTAACCCCAAGGTGAGAGGATGACTTGAGCCCAGGATTTGGAGGCTGCAATGAGCTATGATCTTACTACTGCACTCCAGCCTGGGACACAGAGCAAGACCCTGTCTCTAAAAATAAAAGAAAAAAGAAAAAAGGTACCTTAATGGAGTAGATATTAATTAAAGACAAACCTCAATGGATTCGATGGAGCTAAACACTGATGATGTTACTTCTGAAGAGATTACCCAGAATGTAGCACCAGGAGAAAAAGAATCACCAAATAAGAAAAAGAAATTAAAACACACAGAGAATGAAACAATGCCTACTGTGGGACTCATTGGATTTGCAGAAGGAGAAATTAGGGAGAACAGGAGGGAGGAAGAGATAATAGCTGAGAATTTAATAGAAGTTTGAAAAGACTACAGATAAAACTCCCACCTTGATCAATACAAAGAAATTTTCGTCAGACTTATACATTCAAACTGCAACACACCAAAGACATAAAAAAAGAAAAGAAAATACCAGTTAAAGAGATTGAGTACAATTACAAAAAGTTCAGAATCACCCTTTGGTTGCTGGGCGTTGTTTCCTGGACTGCCATGCCACATCAGAATGGTCCCCATTCATGGTGGCTTCAAGAAGGGTGATGGTAGCCGGGCTCTGGAGGGCAGCCCAGCCTCTCTTACCTGAAGTGCACGTTTCGGTCATATCTTGCGCTAAAATCATGGTTTTACACATGGCAGTTTGACTGCCAGGCTGGAACTATGGGTCCAATCACAATCAGATGGATGAGGTGTTGCTCTGATGGCTTCCCCTGTCCTTCTCCCTACCTTTCCACGCAGATGCCCCTACAACCTTCCCCACCACATTGCCTATCCACGTTTCTCTGCGTCTTCACACTGGTTTTGCCCACATTTATTTGGTTCCCAGTCCTTGCTTTTCAAAACAGGTTATCTCCCCAGAGCTTGGACTTCAGCCCAAGGAGGAAGTTTCCCACTTCTGCAGGCTGAGTCAGCTTTCTTCCAGAATGTTTCTAGATAGTTTTCTTGGCTAATTTTAACATTTATGGACTGTGATGGGTGAGATGCAGTATCTTTCTCAAGGAAGCGAGCAAGCATTTCTAGGAAGAAGTTGTATCAAATTAAAGGGAAGTTGCACACACACATTCTATTAAGAAAACTGGAGTCATTCCACACCAATGTGATAAAAAAACAAAAAAACAAAAAAAAAACCTTCTCTCTGGTGTACCACAAACATTGGTTGATTTGATTTGATCATCATGCTTTCTGTGGCTTTGCTATAACATTACGCGGCTATGGAAATATGGATGAGTCATTCTGAATTTGTTAATTCATGTTCCGGGTGTCAGGCATGGCTCTAGGTGTTAGGGATACAGGAGTGAATGAAAAGTGTTGGAAACCATCTTCTTAGAGCTCAGTTCATTTGAGAGTATAAAAATATTATTATTTCTTTCTAATTCAAATAAACTTTCCCTTTTCTTCCAATAAATATTCTGACCTGACTTAACTGTTATTTCTCAAGTTCTGTGGAAACAGTGGTCTCAAAACCCATGTGTACGTTAGGACTTTGCTTCTAAAGGAGAATCACTTTCGATTTACTGCCATTGCCTTCCTGTCAATCTTGCCCTGTGCTCTACTTGCGACTCTTTTTAATTACCTTGCTTTGATTACAGAATCAAGTGGAATCTTCTTTGATTTTTTTAAAATGAAAATCCAGTTAAGAATCACATTTGTGTTTATAAAGCATATTTTCTGTTTTCATCTAAGAACATTTTGCAGTCATTTTATATATATATGCGTGTGTATGTATATATGTGTGTGTGTATATACATATATGTATATATATAAACTACAAAGATACCTTTAAGTGAACCAAGTATTGAAACTTAAATTCAAGAATAAAATATTTCATTAAGATTGGGTAAGCTATGTATCATCTGAGTTAGCAAAATACAGATCCATTCCTGCATTCATTTCACCTTCTCTGGTCTGGAATACAGCACTGGGTTTATTCTGCAATCTGTTATGCAAGCTTGAAACTTTTATTCCTAAGGAAATGTTGCCATTAACTTCCCAAAAGTGATCCTATCTCTCTCTTTGATTATTTCATTCCCTAAGATCTGTGCCACTTTGATCTTCTGTTTCTGGCCAAGGATCAAAACCAAAATATTGTTTTGACTTTATTTTGGATTTAATTAGAAATAAAAACTCAACATACGCATTTATTAATACAATCTGTCGTATGCAAAAGCCCATTCTCAGGAAGTTTCTGACAAAGTTAAATGAGATACATACTTTTGTACATAAATTTAGCATATAAGAAAAATATTTAGTTTAGAAAGAAAATTTAGAAAGCTGGCCAAATTTATTCTCCTTTCTAAAATTCTCCCTGGGGTATTTTTTATTTACGGTCAAAATGTCAGCTTTTGAATATATTTTTCACACCTAAAGATATTTTTATGGATATGCATACTTGTGTACATAAACACACCCTCTTCCACCCACAGAGCCAAGGATATAGTTTTACAAAGATATTAAAATGGGCCTATGCATTTGGAAACATACATCTGTGAAGAAATGAATAATGTGTATGGTAATCTGGTTTTAAAATTCTTCCGAGATAGAGGTTTTTACTTAAAAAAAAAACCTTTTAGATAACTGCATAAACATTTCAAAGAGACAGTGTAATGTGCTCATTTCATAATGACATTTGTTGGCATTTTCTGCTAACTTGGTCTGTATTTTAAAAACAGCTTCTAGATCATACATGCCTTACCCAACCTTAAGAAAATATTTTATTCTTGAATTTATCGTTCAGTACTTGGTTCACTTAAAAGTATCTTTGTAGTTTATACACACATACACATATATATAATAACTAATTATATCAGTATATTAGATATATTTTACATAAACTGTATATATTATATAATAACAAATATATATCGCTATGTAATATATAACTAAATGTATCTATATCTATATATACAAAATCTTTCAACCCAACTTTTGTGCAGGGTCTTAAGGAAAATGAGTAGTGAGGGCGTGGTGTACCTTTCATTCTATAGCCAGCCGAAATAGCTATTCTTCAACAAGCTGGAGAAAAACTAGCCTCCAGGTCTCATATTCAGCAGATGTATGTAATCAAAGAAAGCAGAAAGTCCTTTAAAAAAGCTACACATTTTTTAAACTTTCAGCATTTGATAGATTATAAAAGGAAGCACATTCAGGCCCACAGAATTATTAGAAGATCTAAGAAATCATAAGAGTAAAACTCCTGTATCACTCACTCCCCTTGGGGGAAGAATCTCAGAGTAAGATGAAAAAGATCATTCCCAAAGAGGTCAGAGCTTTTGAAGTATCTAGTTTAATTGAAAGGTGAAACTCTTGTTGACTCAAATATACAAAAGTTAACAAGTTAACATGGCAAATAGAAAGTCTGTTCACATCAATGAAGAAAATAACAAGCTGCTTCTTTTTTTATATTCTTCTGGCAAGGAAAGGGATATTTCAATTTTAGAAATTTAATAAAATTTTATTTTTTGGACAGTTGATAAAATAATGGGTTTGTCAATGTGAAATGTATTTAAAGACAATTAATGAATGAATTAGAGTTCATTTTGGGACATTCTTTAGCAAAAAAAAAAATTTTATGAAGGGAAGTACTGCATTAAATTTAGGGAGGAGTGAATGTGGTCACTTGTTACAAAGATCACAAAAAAGTCTTACTAAATTGGAAATCAAAGCCTTCAACTCCTAATCTTAGCAAGAAAGTCTGCATCTAAATGTATTTAAACTGCTTTCCACTGCGTGACTCATACTTTTCTGCAAGCAGTCAGCCTTACATTGGATGTATTTTCAATCACAAAGATGCTGAGCTAATGGGATTCAGTTCATACAGATGTACAGGGAAGTCGGAGTGGGGGTTATATTCTTTTATTTTAGAAAATTAAAACAAAATAATTTTTATATTAGTACTGACACAATCATTTAATTCAATAACAGGAATCTCTTTTTTTTGTATTTCAAAATATTAAGGGAGTTCAAATGTTTTAGATTACATGGATTGCTTTTGTGACACTTGAGTCCCGGCTATAGGTGTGCCCATCACCCAAATAGTGTTTATAGTACCCATTAGGTAGATTTTTGCCCCTCCCTTCTTCCCTCCTCCCACTAGTTGATTTCTACTGAGTTTTCCTTCTTTCTGTGCACATGTGTGCTCATGGGTTAGTTCCAATTTAATAGTGAGAACATGTGGTGTTTGTTTTCCCATTCTTGAGATACTTCACTTAGGAGAATGGTCTCCAGTTCCATCCAGGTTGTTACAAATGGCATTAATTCATCCTTTTTTATGGCTGAGTAGTACTCCATGGTATACATATACCACATTTTATTAATCCACTCATGAATTGATGGGCACTTTGGTTGATTCCACATCTTTGCAATTGTGCTGCAATAAACATTAAAATGAAGGTGTCTTTTTGATGAAAAGTCTTCATTTTCTTTAGGTAAATACCCAATAGTGGGATTCCTGGATTGCAAGGTAGGTCTACTTTAAGTTCTTTGAGGAATCTCCATCCTGTTGAGGTTATACTAATTTGCAGTCCCACCAACAATGTATATGCATTCCTTTCTCTTTGCATCCATGTCTGCCTCTACTGTTTTTGAACTTTCTAATGAAAGCCATTCTGACTGGGTAAGATGATATCTCATTGTGGTTTTAATTTGCATTTCCCTGATAATTAGTGATGTTGAGCATTTTTTTCATATGTTTATTGGCCATTTATCTTTATTCTCTTGAGAAGCTTCTGTTCATGTCTTTTGCCCACATTTTAATAGGGTTGTTTGGTTTTTTGATTTGCTTGAATTATTTGTAAATTCTGGTTATCAGCCCTTTATCAGAGGTGTGGCTTGCAAATATTTTCTCCCATTATGTATATTGCCTATTTGCTCTGTTGATTGTTTCCTTAGATATGCAGAAGCATTTTAGTTTAATGAAATCCCAGTTATTTTTGTTGTTGCCATGATTGCCACTGAGGTCTTAGTCATAAATTCTTTGCCTAGGTTGATGTCTAAAAGAGTTTTACCTACATTTTCCTCTAGAATTTTTATGATTTCATGCCTTAGGTCTAAGTCTTCTATCCATCTTGACTTAAGTTTTTTGAATGATGAGAGGTAGGGGTCCTGTTTCCTTCTTCTGCATGTGGCTATCCAATTTTCCCAGCACCATGTATTGAATAGGGCTTCTTTTTTCTAGTGTACATTGTTGTCTGCTTTGTCAAATAGCAGTTGGTTATAGGTAGATGGTTTTGTATTTGGGTTCTCTATTCTGTTCCATTGGCCTATGTCTATTTTTGGACCAATACCCTGCTGTTTTTGCTACTATAGCCTTGTAGTTTAGTTTGAAATCTGGTAACATGATGCCTCCAGATTTGTTTTTTTTTGCTTAAGATTGCTTAGGCTACATAGGCTCTTTTCTGGTTGCAAACAAAGAATAGAATTATTTTTTCTAGATCTGTGAAGTATGACATTGATAATTTGATGGAGATTGCATTGAATCAGCCAAGACAAAAGGCGGAGCATGTGAATGCCCCAGGCTTTAGGAGGCGCCCTGTAGCTCCCGGGGGTGGGGGGATGGGGGGGTTACTTGATCTCCACCACAGCAGAGGTGGGTGGAAGAGAGAGGCTGAGTGTGCTTAGTTTGTATGAGCCTGGAAGGCTTTGCAGAGCCTCAGCAGGGCTCAGAGGTGTTTTCTGAGCTGCTAGGGGAACCACTGGAAGGAGAGTAGAGGCTGGCTCTCCACCCAGGATGACTGCTCGTGAAAAAGGGGCTGCAATTCCCTGACTGGCTATCGAGAGTGGGCTCAGCTCCTCTTGTGTTACCCCTGCCCTCTGGTATCTGGTTGCATATGGGCATGCTTGAATGCACCACACTCAGTTGCTGTGATGCCACAGACTGGGATCTTCCCCTGGGGGACCCTCTCTAGTCTGACAGTGCGGCTTTGAGCCTCAACAGGGGTCCAAGATCATTTTCCGCCTGGCTGCTAGGGAAAGCTGCTGGGAGGAGGGTCAAGGCAGGCTCTCCAGACCAGGAAGGCTGCTCATGAGGGAGGGGCCACAATTCCCCGACTGGTTGTCAGGAATGAGCCCCACCCCTCTTGCATTACCCCTGTCCCCTGGTGTCTGGTGACAAACAGGCACTCTGGAATGCACCATACTCAGTTGCCATGCTGCCTCAGACTGGGATCTTCCCTGCCAGAGAACCCGCCCTAGCCTTACAGCATGGCTTTCCTTTCAAGGGGATGGGTGCTTCCCCAGACCGTTGTATGTCAGACTCACACAGTATTCTCCCATCAGTTTTGCCCACATGGGCTCCCTTGCCTCCTGAGTCCAGCTTCCAATCCTCCCCCATGTATCCCCTAGCAACCCACTTGAGTCCAGGGAGCATGGGATACAGCTCATGGGATATTTGCATCTGACCTGCTGGTGTGCGTCTCCAAGAAATGCTGATGGGCAGGAAGCTCTTAGATTGGGCACCCTGGGTCCACTTCTGGTCCTTAAGGAGCAAGGCATGGGCCCCACTCTCTGTGGAAACCTCAGACTGGAGGACTCACCATCTGGGGCGAGGCAGTCACTTGCCAAATTCTTGGCTCAAACAGCTTTCCTGGTTGAGCTGGATGGGAGAGGGGCAGGGAAGGACAAGGGTCTAAATGGGAGAAAGCCAGCTTTCCAGCCTCTCGAGTCACTCTCCTTGAAGGGGAACCCCACACAGCATGTCGAAGCTCTGGGATCACTCCAGTTTTCCTCACAATTCCATGGTTGCCACAGTGTTTAGGATTGTGGGGGGTGGAAAAGCTTCCAAGTAACTTGGTAGCTTGCTGATCACCAAAGGAGTGTGGGAGGGAGAAAGGGATCCCTCCTTACCCCTTCACTGGGCTCTGAGCCTCTCTGGGTTTAAGCTTCACCAATATCTTTTTATTTCCTTTATCCTCTTCCTTCTCTGCTTCACAATTTTCCTCCATGAGTTCCCCAGCAGGCTCTGGTACTTCTTTCTCTGACCTACACCTGAGATGCATCCCCTCCCCCTCACCTTTATCTGAAACCCTTCCTTCCCTCCAGGACTGTCCAGCAAGCAATGTCTCTAGTCAGCCTTCTTGCCCCCAGGGAATCTCTTTAAATGGCTAGATGAGAGGTATGCATAGTAGAGACTTAAGTGGCCTGGAAAAGAGACCCTGAATTTCACGACCTTGACCTTGACCATGAGAACATGAATTCTGTTCTCAGTGAGCCACTGCCCCTTGTGTGCTTTGAGGAAAATGCATGCAAAGAGCCATAGAGACATTGTGTAAGAAGCTATGCTTTTAGATTAAAAATAAAAACCTGTGGGGAGCTGGTTTGGTCCAGGAAGTACAGAGAATAACCTAATTCTGTAACCTAAGCTAGAAAACCTGAGTGCCCTGGAACCAAAAGAAGCAAAAGGACGTGTTTTTCACCCTACCTCCTGATTCCATGGAGATTCAGACTCTGTGACCTGAATGGACAGAGTCAGATTCAGTCACCTGTTGCCTGCTATGAATATGGGTTATCTCTTCCCAGCAAGAATGGAGGTGACAGATTCTCAGATGCCACACTCCATATGGCACTAGTGTATTAGTGCACATGCCCACCTCAGACACAGACAAGGGACACAGAGAAGGGCCCCGGTTCTCTGCTCTTGTCTCTCTACTGCTCCAGCAGCATCAGGACCTAAACAATATTTTAGTATGTGGCTGCTGTTTATTTTTAGGAAACAAATGGAATATCTAGAAAGGAATGATGTACAACTCTAATAAGAATAAATGCTCTATTTAACCCTACTGTAGTTTGGATGTTTGTCCCTCAAACCTCATGTTGAAATTTGATCCCCGATGTTGGAGGTGGAGGTGTTTGGATCATGGGGGTGGATTCCTTATGAATGGCTAGGGGCCATCACCTCGGTAATGTATAAGTCCTTGCTCTATTAGTTCCTGTGAGAGCTGGTTGTCTAAAAGAGCCTGGCACCTCCCTCTTTTCTCTCTCTCTCTCTCTCTCTTTCTCCTCTCCCCCTCACATACTCTATCTCGCTTCCTCTCTCACCATGTGATCTCTGCACCTGCCGGCTCCACTGCACCTTTGCCGTGAGTGGAGGCAGCCTGAAGCCCTCACCAGAAGCAGACGCTGGCACCATGCTTCTTGGACAACTTGCAGAACTGTAAGCCAAATGAATCTCTTTTCCTTATGGATTATCCAGCCTTAGGTATCCTTTTATAGCAACACTAAATGGACTAAGACAAACACTGTATCCTAGAAATCGAATAGGCTTTTCCATCTTAGCATCTCAAATCCCCTCCTCATATGGGAATCCTGCCTGACTTCACCTTACACATCCTGGGAGGGTCCTTCTCATTTTCTGGTCAGCATTTCATTCAGGCTTGGATGCGATTATGGCAGAGCCTGACTCACTGTCCCTTGCATTTGATATCCATGGTCTGCTCCCTCAAAGAAAGTGATATTTCTCTGTCACTGAAATACTCCAAGAAAAGTCTAAAGCATGTTACACTGAATTCAATTTCTTTTTTTCTGGAATCTGTCCAGATTTTCAGCAAACAGCTGCATAGCAGCCCCAGGCTTAGGAGATGGAGGGAAACAAACTGTAGGTATAGCAGCTTTGAGCTCAAGTTAAGAACCAGAAATTTCACTAGCAAAATAGCCACAGTGCTTCCTTCATCTCTCCCACAACATTCCAACTAATTATCAGGTTTGGATTTGGTTTTGTTTTTCTGCATATAGACTTTATTATTATTTTTGATGAGGGATTTTTGTTTCTGTGTATTTTAATAGACTTTATTTTTTTAGACTTTATTTATTTATTTATTTATTTATGCAGTTTTATGTTCACAGCAAAATTGAGTGAAAGGTACAGAGATTGCCTACACAGCCCCTGCCTTACACATGCATAGCTTTCCCACTATCAATCCCTGCCCCTGAGTGGTATACTTTTAACAATTGATGAACCTATATGGACACATCATTATCACACAAAGTCCAGTTTATAGTAGGGTTCACTCCTGGTGCTGTATATTCTACGAGTTTGGGCAAATGTACAGTGATATGTGTCTACCGTTATAGTATCATGCAGAGTAGTTTCACTACCTTAAAAATCCTTTGTTCTACCTATTCATTCTCCCTAACCCCTGCCAACACCTGATATGTTTACTGTCTCCATAGTTTTGCCTTTTACAGAATGTCATCATTTTAGTTGGAATCATCTTCCAGGAGTTTTGCAGTTTTGCATTTTAGTAGACTGTCATTTTTTTTAGAAGAGTTTTAGGCTTGCAGAAAAACTGAGCAGAAAGTAGAAAGAATTCCCATATTCCCTCTCTAGGTTTGATTTTAATGATGACAGAATCTTTTATTGTCTTATGGGGAAGAAAACAGAAAAGACTCAAATCTTATTTTCCGAAAAGATGAAGGACAGTTGGTTTGGCTATGGAGTGATAGCTGATATCCAATAGCCTGGAACAGGTTTTATGCCCCCTTCAGGCAAGAACTTTATTCCCCAAAGGACCTTTTCCTTGTCCCAATTTACCGCTAGCTTGGACATTTTTATTATTATGGTTTCCCGAGGGTGTCTTTTCCTCCTTCTTAGCCACCATTGTATCAGGTTTTAAGTGTACAGACCTTTTATCACCCACTAGCAATTCCTTAGCAATTGATGGTGCCACCCGTAATATCAAGTTATTGTCATTAAAACCAAGCTGTTTTCATGGCGGGAGTTATCACATTTTGCAAATAAATGCTTCCCAGACACATAAGCCACTGCAGCCCTAACAAAAGAACAAATAAAGTGCTTGGCATTTGTGAAAAGAGTCTTCCAGAAACCACCATTCTAGGGCTGAACTTTTTCAAATTCTGGTCCACCCAGCTTAATACGCCAAGAATGGGGATGCAGTTGTGCCCTTTCGTGACGATAGCTCACCCTGAGAATTCAGTTTTATTTCCTACCATTAAGATCTGGCTAGTCCATTTCAATGAAGAATTCATCCATTGTACCTTAACTCTGCACAAGCTCTTTTGAGTGGATAGATGGGTCTTGAAGCCTTGCCATGCCTGGTGTCATTAGCATGACATTTACATTCCCTTTATAAAGGGCACTTCCTGGCACAGAATGACGATGGTTCAGATTTGCAAGTTTGAAGCAACTTGGGGAATTTTACCAAAAAACCAGGCCTTGTGGGCTCAGGATTTTCAGCCACACAATGGGAAAAAGGAGGAGGCTGGTCTCCGTTCGGAGTGAGTAATGACAGCATGTGCTTTGATACCTTACAACGCACATCACTGTTTTCCAGGGTTAGGTGAGTCAAAGACGTCTTTCCACCGACAGCTGGCATATCCAACGACCCTTTGTCAATTTCTCTCCCTGTGTTATTCATAAAACCAGGGCTAAGGACCTCGTGGCGCCATGGTAGTGCACCTGATGCTATAAAACCAGGGTTGTCCCATGCTGGGAGACAGAATGTTGCCAATGTGGAAGTTTTTCTAGAAAAAGCCCTGATCACTGGGAATTCAACTGGAAGAGAGCCATTCTAAAATGAGAACGCTACAATAAAATGAAACAAAATTGTGGAGAGTTATAATTATGTAGCCAATGAAATAGGAGATGATTCTAGGGAAAATTAGTATGTCACTGTTTTAGTCTTTTTTTCCTATTAAAAAATGGCATTATTGACTCAGCTGGGGAATTTATTGTGAGGCAGGGATTCGATTAGTGCTGTTTCCCCACTTATGTCTTCAGTAATTACATTTCCGCATGGATATGGAAGCCCATGAATCATAAATCATCATTTATAGTTAAGCAATTACCTCATCACATAGTACTTCAAATGGATTGAGATGCTGTACTTAGTGTCAAATATAAGCAACTGTGCAGATCTTGGTACTATATTAATATATATGAGCAAAACCTTGAATATAGAATAAAAATGTTATCTATAGGCTTCATCGAGATTCTAGCCCAGGACTCAGCAAAGTGTTTCTGGAAAGGACCGGATAATAAATATTTCTGGCTTCACTGGCCAACAAGACACACACTCTGCACTGGTGGCAAGAAAACAGCCGTGCACGGCTCAGAGATGGATGAGCTTGGCTGGGTTCAGGGAAGCGCAGAACAGGCAGTGGCCGGATACGGCCTCCCAGGCTGCAGCCAGCTGACCCCTGTCCCAGCCCTGCTATAGGAACTGAATATCACTTCACAGCCTACCTTCGAATGCTTCTGAATATTGACTAGCTTTGAAAGGATTGGGGAGGGAACAAGTAAGCGTGGACTCATCAGAAGGGAGTACCCGATTGTTTTCGCCGACCCTAGCTAAAGGTTACTAATTACTTAGTACATGCTGGTGCTGAGACTTACATCTCCGTAAAACAAAACAGAACAGTCCTTACTGTTATCATTCCCATTTCACAGATTGAGAAGATGAGGCAAAGTGACACTAAGTAGTTTTCTCGAAATCTCATGGCTACGAAGTAAACAATATTTGATAGCACAACAAAGTGACTATAGTCAACAATAAGTTAGGGTATATTTTAAAATAACTAAAAGACGGGAATTGGAATGTTCCTAACACAAAGAAATGATAAGTGTCTGGGGTAATGGACACTCCAATTACTCTGATTTGATTAATCCACATTTTATGCCTGTATGAAAACATTGCATGTACCCTATAAAGATATACATCTATTATGTACCCATAATTATTACAAATATATTTTTTTAAATTGCCATTTTGGATGTTAAGTTATTTTTGCTATCATAGTCAAAGCCAAAATGACTTATTTAATATTAACAGTAAATTAAAAATGTGTTGATTATTGCATTGTTTGCTTTATGGAGATTGAGAAAAAAAAAACAGCTGGTAGAATTTAGAAACACGGCGGAGTAGGTTAAAGACCCTTCTCTGTGTAGGTGCGTGTGTCGCCTCCGTATGATGTTTTAAATGGTTACACAAGTGTTTATTTGCTTTTATCTCTTCGGCCATGTTTTGCTGTCTTTGGGATCGCGCTCTGTTTGTGCATCGTGATTGAAGTTGAAGTGTGTTTGTTCAGAACACAATGGCATTAGATTGTTGATTGCCCAGGGCACTTTAGACTTGGAAAGGAACAGAGTGAACAGAACAGAGTGTCGCGGTTCCAGGAGTGGATTACTACATTGCCGTGGTAGCACAGTGTGTATTCAAAAGATTTAGAGATGCCTGATCAATGAAGGCAAAGATTATTTTCAATCGTCAGAGGCTTAACTGCATCACTCACGCTAGCTAGCATGGCCTAAATGCGAATTTGGATGCTGAAACAAAAAATAAATAAATAAATAATTAATAAAAAAAAAACCAAACAGATCAAGAGGATTTCCTCAAAGCTTGAATCCAGAGACTCAGCTTATATATTTGTTTATATATTTATTTACAGTGTGCACTCATCCTATATGTGGATACATATATGTGTGATAATATGCTATCTATATGTGCTTATGCATGTAAAATGCATGACAAGCACTTCTAACGGTCAGTGGTGAATATGTTCTGCATTCATGCTCACCTCAACTATTTACATAGACTTTAATAAAACAGTTCTATCAGAAGAATGCCACTGCAAGGAATTATTTCTGTGTATGGTGGTAAATGAATCTAAGTTATCTGAACATCATGGCCCCAAATCTCGGGGGCTTGAAAAATTCTTGGAAAGGAGGGCATTCCTCACAATGTATGGCAAATAAGGAAATAAATCTTCAGTTTCACAACCCAAAGTTTTATTTTATTTTTTTTCCTATTCAAAATAATCAAGGTGGGGTCCAATCCCCGCTGGGGATCTCCCCATCTAGACCTGGGAGATCAAACTGGAAACAGAAAGGGAGACGTCCTAAGGTTCCTCTTCTCCAGGAAAAGATTTTAAACCTTGGAAGGTAATAGAAGCAAAGTGTGTGGCATTTACATCTGAAACAGAAGACTTTGAAGAATGCAGTTCATTGTTTCAGCTAATTGCCTTTCCTCACTCCCCAGTTTCACCCCTTTGTTTCATCTCACCTGTTTCATCTCACCTGTTTCATCTCACCTGTTTCATCTCACCTGTCAGTCTTTGCAGACTCCAGGGTTGTGACTCCTGCCAGCTTGCGTTTCTTTAACCCTAAAACGCAGCCGGTGACGGAGCCCACTCCACTTTGTCAGCTGTGGGGATTAAATAAATTAGCACCGATAAAGTGCGCAGAAGACCTGGACAGAATTAAGCACTGGACAGATGTCATCTGTGGTTGTGTCACGAAACACACAGACTTTTATCGTGTGTCACGAGGCGTGCCAGTGCTGGCATTGAAACCTTGTTCTGCCAGCACCTAAGGTCTAGAGGGAAAGACAGGCATTCATCAGGTAAGCATGCGTGCAGCTACAATGCTTTTTAAACTGAAATTGTTAGAAGTTCTCTGGGAAATGGCCACAGGCGTGACGGGGTGTCCCAAGCTAGGCAGAGGTCCGTGAAACAGGACATGCAGGAAGTAGGTGGTCACACACACACAGAAGGCCAGGAGAGAGATCTGGGGCTGAAGGAAGAGTGTGTGGGAGGCTCCTACTGGGGAAAAGCTGGGTATTTCAGGGCACACTGACATAGAGAACACTCCAGCTCTACTTTGGATCCCAGGGAACTGTGGAGGGCAAACACGGACGTGGAGAGAGAGCCAGCAGGGAGTACAATGTTGCTCCTATTTTCCTCTCTGCACTTTGGTCCAGAGCCTTGATAGGGATGCAGCCTTTGAACATAGGCTGCCCATACATTGAACGTGTCTGAGCAGCCTACTCTGATGGAGGATCAGTAGTTGTATGCAGAAAAAACGAATGAATGAATGTACACATGAATAAATAATTGAATTAGTGGAGCCATTAAGATCTGGGTCGGTTGTGTCTTTCTTTACTCGTGTTTAGGATGTTCTTACATACAGGGGCCGAGTTCCTGGCTTTCACATCCGGTTTCTCGTAAAGGAGGGCTTTTGCTCTTCCCTACCCTTCTTCTCCCCACACGGGACGTCTGCGGGCCTGGGGCGGAGCTGGTTCCTGCTCTGAGCCTCGCAGGCAGCCGCGTGGACGAAGGCTAAGTCAGCTCCACCCACCAGCTCTGCACCGGTGGTTCGTGCAGAATCCAGGCCTCAGTGTGACATGCTTTCCATTCCTGTTTCATCTCTGCCTGCTCTCGGGATTAGATGCCTGGGACTCCTGGCCATAATATTCCACATGCTGAATTTTATTTGGTGATTGTACAATAAGATGGCCTTGCCTTTGTTTGTCAGCCGACACTTAGCAGGGTGTTTGTTTAATGCTGTACATTATTCTGATTTACACATAGCTTCTGAGGATCAACGGGCCTTGTCCTTGTGATCTCCCCGTGATTGTTACTCTTGAACTATTAATTTGATGTCTTTAGCAAAGGGCCTCTAAGACCTAAGACCTTATGAACTCTGTGCACCATTCTTAGTTGGATGAGCCCAGGTGAACGACTCTCTTCATGGGGTTGTAGGGCTTAGAACGTATGAGCTGTGGCTCCCACTCATTCAGTCATTCATTTCATCAGCATTTTTATTGATCAGCCCCGATGTGCTGGGCAGGAAGAATGCAGCCTGAGCAAGGCCCGCCTGCTGCCTTTGAGGCCCTCATGGGTACGTGGGGAAGATGGTCTTATGAACGCTCAGTAATGAAGTGTTGCAAGAAGTACCTCGGAAGTATGAATATAATGGAGAAAGCTGTTAATTCCACCTGCGATCATGAAAGGAGGCAGAAAAGGTACCGCTTAGGACGGATGCTGACAGATCAGCCGGCATTTGCCTTAATCCTCTTCCCGGACTCAGCCTGCCAGGAAATTCCCATCGGATTGCAGTGAGCACAGCCGCCC